>APFE031356191.1:139736-272189 GCA_000404065.3 Pinus taeda | reverse complement strand
AGTAGACTTTACTTGTTTGTTTCTAAGATAGCCACCAATCTTAGTGGGAATAGCAGCATCTGAGTGGACACTATTCCCAGTAACAAAATGGCGACTTCGCTGGGGAGCGACTAGATTGTTTGTTAGCCTATCTATCTTTGTTTCTTTTATAAACTTACAGATGGAGCCTGAAGCCAAGCCAGCTAGCCTTTGAACTGCATTTGTTATACAAATGCAAAGCAGATCAATTTTGCTGCAGTCTATCTCAGGGTTTTGTTTATGAATTAAACAAGCGATCTGCAAACAATCTAACTGCCCTAAGTGGTGGCTCTAGTAACCTCTATAGATCACCCCTATGTTTTACGTATACTGAACATTACTTACTCGGCCTAAATCCCTGAACTGAATTGTGAACTGTGAGTGAAAACTTGTTTAAAGTCTCGCATTGGTACCATCGCACCCTGCCTTCAAGGTAGATTGTATGCATTGCACTTACCGAGTGCAGTAGGTGCACTACATACTGAACTCACAGTGTGACAGGTGCGATGGTCAGGGAAGGTTAACTTTACCTTCAGACTGTGGTTTTTTCTCACTGTTTTCAGGCATATTCAGGAGTTTTTTTGTCTGTAGTCAGTGTGTCTCTTGGAAAACCCCCATCTCTTGCATTATTCCGCCTCCTTAGTGCAAAGAACTGTAAGTGTTTTTATGTATTTTGCGTCATTTTCAGTTCTCTTTTGCAAAAAGTAGCATAGTCAAATAGTCGTTTTTGGATCTGAAAGTGTCGCAGCTGTCGTTTTCAGTTTTAGAAGACAATCCAATTGTTCTTGATAGTTGGTTATATAGTTACTATTGCATATGATTTGAGTTAGTAGTTTTTAAAGTGTTGAAAAGCAATTTTCATTTCAAAATCGCAAAGTGTCTCTCTTAACTTCACTCCATTTTGAAAAGAAATTTGTTGAGTATTGTTGCTTTAAAAGTAATTCAGATTTACAAATACCTTTCTTATCATCATTCATACATTATGAAGGCTGAAAACAAATACGTGCATGTGCATTTTTATTTTGACTGCTTGGTTTGATTTAGGACAGTGCATTTAGCATGTGCTATGTGCTCTTTGTTGAAAGATTCTTAACTTTCTTTCCTTAGTAGCTAGGATTTTCATTGCCAAAAGAAGATTAAACGTTTGTTTATCATCTTAGACTGCATTTTAGGAATTATATACACATCATGCGATGAACCTGAAAGGCAAATTGTTAACCAAGATCAACTTAAAATAAATTTAATGAATCTAACAACGCTTTGGAACCTAGCGCACAACATCTAGAGGTCTAGGCTAGAGATGTATTCCGGTATCGTAAAACCTGGTTACTATTATTTTCATTGTTGGTTGGGTGATTCCTCTACTTTGAGGCGACAAGTACCAATACAGACTTGTGCTCCCACGTACAGTCGAGTATATATTGAGAGACCACAATAGGCTACATCCTTTATCCTTAGGAAGCCGTGTCTGCCACCCTATCGATCACAATGCACTGAACACAGCATTAGGGAAGATTGACTTCCATACCGCAAAAAGTATTCTGCAGTTTTACAATTGGTTTGGTAATCCTCTCTGCCTAGATCTCTAGAGAAGTCCATTTTTCTCCTTTTCAGACTCCTTAAAGGAAAAGTTCCTTTGAGCACTTGTCACTTCAGGCTCAATAAAAATCAAAGGCGACTAGAGTCATCTTTTGTTTTTTCTCGACTCTTTAAAATTGAAAATACAAGTTGTGTCAATGCGTCTAAAATTTATTTTAATCGGAATAACATCAGAAATTCCCCCGTTGGTCTTTAGGTTGAGGAAATGGAGTCTACCAACCAAGGATTTCCCCTTGGAGGAAATCCTAGTCCCTCTCCTCTTGGGGAGATGTTGGTGCACCCAATGGCCAATTTGTCACTTCCAGCGTTACAATTGGTTTGTCTGTCTGGCTCTTCTCTACCTTGTCGTTCAGATCTGTAATTCCTGAACAGTCAAGTCAGCACTAGATGACCTAAGTGCCTCCCAACCTTCTACTTCATCTAATTCTCCTCTCCCCTTTCCTTTCCCCTTGATAAAGCCGATAAAGCTAAAAATCAAGTAACTGAGAAGAAGAAGAAGCAGAAAGAGAAAAAGGAAAAGAAGAAAAAGGAACCAAAATCGAAAGGTGGCAACCAAGCATCATCTAGCAAAAATCCTCACACCGCACCGTCGAAACCCAAATCTCATTGTGTCATTTGCAATGGATACCACTATCACTGAGATTGTCCCTGCATCCCTCGGATCTTAAGGGACTAGTCTCCTCGTTTGCACAATCCGGTGGCGTCAACCTCTGATGATCATGTTGAATGCAGACCATCAACCAGTGAAAGTGAAGGACCTAGACAAAAAAGGAATCCCAGATTTCCTTGTAAATTGTGTGAAGGCAATCACGCCATCCACCATTGTCCCTTCCTTGATGAAGCTAAAAGAGTTTTGGATGACCGTCCTGCTTCACCGCTACGGCTTCCTCCTGGATATAAAAAACTCTTGCCAAGTCCTCCACTGGTTGAAAATCTAGTTGATCCGTCATTGTGGTCGGCTGAAGTGTGTATCATTGAAAATGAACCTTCTGAATCCATACCAGATGAAATTCAAAAGGTCGAGACAGTGGTTGACCCGGTCTTGCCTTCAGAGTGTTCATCTTCGAATGATGCCTTCACTGAAGAGAAAGAGAATGACACCATTCAAATTATTTTCATCAACACAAACTCCAATGAACTTGGGGGTAGCCCTCCCGTTCCTTTGTCGCAGGAAGGAAGTTCATCAGAGTCATATCTGGCCGTCTATTTGGTCCGACCACCAAGCAACCTAGTCGTTTCCTTCTACTGGAATCTACTAGGCAGACCGCGTTTACTAGCTAGTGTACCATTCAGAATCATTGTACAAGCTTACAAAATGATTATGGCTGGTACCATCATCGATGAAGGGGCTTCTGTGATTACCCTTTCCTGAACTGCTTGGAAAGCACTTGGTTTGCCAACGCTTTTTCCTGAAATGAGAAATCTGATAGGCTTCGACAAAGGAACCAGTCGACCTTTAGGGATCCTTCCAAATGTGCACATTACTTTGAGAAGGAAAACTGTTCACATGAATGTAATGGTAGTTCAAGGACCATTAGATTATAATGTACTCGTTGGACGCGACTATATTTGTTGCATGGGAGCCATCGTCTCCTCACTCTTTAGGGTAATGTGTTTTCCGCACGAAGGCAGAATGGTCAAGCTTGTGGACCAAATGTCATTCCCTGGTTCACACATTGCAAATAGTCAAATGCCATCCCTAAATGGTATTTTCACGCAAGCAATGTCTCATCGATCTCCAGTCCGTCCACCTGATGAGCGCGAGTGATTCAGGAGGATGTGACTGAAACCCAAGGGGCATGCACCATGGGTGCACAAGCAGGGAAACCTTGGGTATAGAGGGGGTTTCCGCAAGGGATAAATGAATAGTCTCACACCCATCCTCATAGGAAAATGGGATTAGGCTGGAATAAGATACCTTCGTTAAGGTTATGTTGAGTGGCATGCGATTGCACCACTCTCCTTTGTCTATTTTGGTAGGCATCGCCAAGGAAGATTTCTGTCTGCTACACAGATGGAACTTTCGTGGTAACCTGGAAATTTTTCGCTATACCTGGGGGCATGCAAATCTTTCCGCAGGCAAGAAAAGAGCGGCTATTTATTTTTTAAATTTGTAGGACCTCTAACCCTTTAAGCCCGTAAGGCTAGTCATTTCCTAACTTGCATAAAGAAATGATTCGGGGCAAAGCTTTAAATATGTAAGCCCCTTCAAAATAGCACCTTGAATGAGACATTCTTATCATACGACTTGCGAGCAATGTTACCGTAGGGTTCAAGCTCGTTAAAAAATAAACCCTCCATGAGTAGTTTTAGCGCATAGTTCAATCTCGTTAAAAAATAAACATAAGTCATGAGCAAATGTTTCCCCCAGCGTTTAAGCTCATTAAAAAGTGAACCAGTAAATAACCATCGTGAATGCCTTATCGCCAGCTTTTGAGCCTTGGTCATGTTCTCATCATCACCTCCACTCTTTTTTTAGCTAATCATTCACCCCCATATGATTGTTTACCCCTTCGAGGAACATCTGCGAAGAGTTATTCTATTAACCATCCTTGTGACACTGCCATGATTAGAAAATTCCAAATCGTACCTGGAATCAGCTGCTACCCGAAACCATCACTCGTTCCTCGAAAATGAGTCTTCTTTAAGCTCTTTTCAATTGAGTCATAAAATATGAAAAGATTGCCAAGTGATTGGCCTCTTCGGCTCGTTAAAGTCATCGGAAGTGCTATCCCTCTAGATTTTAATCTTTTTGGACTTGAGGGATTATTACACAAAAAGATCGAGCGCTTGTCTTGTTCGGCCCATTAAAACTATCAAAAATTCATCCCTTTTGTATTATTTTACGCTTTTTCAGACTTAAGGGATTATATCACGAAAACGAATCGTTCGAGTCTCCTTTTCATTTCTTTCAGACTCTCTAAAATTGAAAGGGACCGAGTTATCTTTTTCGTTAAACTCGCTAGAACCAAATAGCAGCAAACTCATCCACATGGACGAGAATGAGTTCCACTGTCGCTAGGCTCACTAAAATATAGCGACAGGTTCACCCGAAGGGTGGATTATAGAACAAGCATATGTTATCCTCCTCAAGCTTGACAAAAATAAAGAGGTACTGGTCAGCAATGAGTGGGGAAAATTGGAAAGAAAACTTGAAAAAAATTTATTGGTAGCAAGTCGCTCTTGAACATGACACTTTCCTTCCGAATCCATGCTAGGTTGGGTTGTTCCGTTCACTGGTCATCACCATTGGTTCATCACACCATCCATCTTTGGGGTTAACGCTACCAATCCATCGTCAGTGTCGCAAATATGTTCAAGAGAAGTCATTCAGACAATCCACTTGTGTCTCACCCACTGCAATACATTCATGCTCCATTCCTTCATGACCGCCACCCTGAACCCTGTATCATCAGATTGTTTTCACCTCCAAAATAATTTGCTTCATTTTATGTCGTTGATGTGGGATTCATTAAGCCCCTCCTGCGATGGGCCGCTTCTTGTCAACATCAGCTCATTACCCAAGAAGTTGACTTAGGAACAACCCTTTCAGTACTTTGAAGCTTGCATGCCTCAATGGCAAGTTTCTCACTTTCGGCGACAGGTTTACATCAATAGCCTTCGACCGAGAGATTTTACATGGTGTTCGATGCCAAGTCCTTTTTCACACCACGTGAATTGTACTATAGTACCTTGAGGGTCATTGTCATTATTGGTGATTCCTCTCGCGCCTGTTAACAGCTTACATCATTAGCTGGTAAGCAGGCGATGTCTTTCCATGTTCGACTCCAGAACATTTTTCACATGGATCGGCTTGTACTCCGAGTGAAGATGGAACGAGTTTTGAAGACCCTGGATCTAGTTTCATCCATCTGGACTGCGATATATTTAGGAATATAAAGACATAAAGTGTACATCATTGCTGAACAGATGATCATCCAAATCAAAGGATGATGAGTCCATATCATCAGTCTGTCACACAGACGATTGTCTGTCCTATGTACATGAAAATGAATTTATAAAATTGAGCATGGAAATGCCCGCCTCAGCTAGATCATGAAAAAATGTTGTCAAAATAATGTATTTTATTGTATATTATTACAGGTTCCCTCCCAGCTAGAAAAAAACTTCGGATCCTCATAGTAAAGCATTTCACCTGACATCAGAAAGATTAACGATCTCATGGTTTAGGGGGCAACTGTTATAGACATTTTTGGGCACTTCAACCCCAATCATAAATATCCATAAACTAAGGGCTCCTAAGTCCCTAAAAGTGTTGCTTCACTGCATAAAGGAACAAGGTCAGCTGATTACATCATCTCCCAGAAGTTCTCCACTGAAAACTGCTCATAAATGGTCAAAACTGGACCATACTAAAAGCCCAATGCAGAGGGTGTGATGCATATCACCTTCCCAGTGTACAAGGTGCAATGCATATTGAATTTCTCCTCTGTAGGGTGTGATGGTCGGGAATGGACAAATGGTAGGGACAAAATGCGAGGTGGAAAATCATGGAATCTTCCAGAAGCTTCCCCTCTAACACTTGCCTCTCTGTTTTCGACTAGGAATGAGTAAGAGATCATCATTCTCCAAGTGGAAGCAGGAACTATCAGAGAGAGGACACTAATAAAGATCCCAAAAGATGACTCACCTCCCTATAATCATCTATATATGGATCCCTCATCACAGAGATCCAGAGTATGGAATTTTGTATCTTATAGAGAAGTGTTGTTGGTTTTCTGGTGTACATTCATAGTGTTGGGTGATCTAAGCTTTGCTTGAGGTGAAGAAGGGCTTTCTAGCTGGAGGATGATGATGGGTCAGAACATATGGTTGTAATCCTCTCGCTACTTTTCATCTTAATAAAGCTATTCAAGTTTTCCTCCATATTCTTGTGTACTTGTTTATATATGCATTTGTATGGTTAACACACATCTGGTCCTATGCTATTTATGAATATAGATCTTTGTTCTTTGATAGTAGTATTTTGTTGTGATTCCACATGTGCTCTTTGAAGCTGCGCAGACGAAGAAGAAGCGGCAAAGCTCTATCAGGAAAAGAGGAAATCAAGTGCAAGACTAAGGTTAGTCTTTTTGATTCCCCTCTTGTCTATTTTCATAAAGGAAAACGAAAGTAGACCTTACTTGTTTGTTTCTAAGATAGCTACCAGTTTTAGTGGGAATAGCAGCATCTGAGTGGACACTATTCCCGGTAACAAAATGGCAACTCCACTGGGGAGCGACTAGATTGTTTGTTAGCCTATCTATCTTTGTTTCTTTTATAAACTTACAGACGGAGCTTGAAGCCAAGCCAGCTAGCCTTCAAATTTCATTTGTTATACAAATGCAAAGTAGATTAATGTTGCTTCAGTCTATCTCCGAGTTTTGTTTATGAATTAAACAATCAATCTGCAAACAGTCTAATTGCCCTAAGTGGTGGCTCTAGTAACCTCTTTAGATCACCCCTGTGTTTTACATATACTAACAATTACTTACTCGGCCTAAATCCCTAAACTGAATTGCAAATTCTGAGTAAAAACTTGTTTAAAGTCTCGCACTAGTACCATCGCACCCTGCCTTCAAGGCAGTCTATATGCATCACGCTTCCCGAGTGCAATAGGTGCACTGCATACTGGTTTCACTGTGTAATAGGTGTGATGGTCAGGGAAGGTTAACTTTACCTTCAGACTTTGGTTTTTTCCTCATTGTTTTCAGTCCTATTCAAAAGTTTTGCTATCTGTAGTCAGTGTATCTCTGTGAAAACCCCCTTCTCTTGCATTATTCTGCCTCCTTAGTGCAAAGAACTGTAAGTGTTTTCATGTATTGTGCGCCATTTTCAGTTCTCTTTTGCAAAAAAGTAGCATAGTCGAACTGTCGTTTCTGGATCTGAAAGCGTCGTAGTTATCGTTTTCAGTTTTAGAAGACAATCCCATTGTTCTCGATAGTTGATTATATAGTTACTATTGCATATGATTTGAATTAGTAGTTTTTAAAGTGTCGAAAAGCAATTTTCATTTCAAAATCACAAAGTGTCTCTCTTACCTTCACTCCTTTTTGAAAAGAAATTTGTTGAGTATTGTCGCTTTAAAAGTAATTCAGATTTGCACATAGCTTTCTTATCATCATTCATACATTAAGAAGGCTGAAAACAAATACATGTATATGCATTTTCATTTTGACTTCTTGGTTTGATTTAGGACAGTGCATTTAGCGTGTGCTTTGTGCTCTTTTCAGAAAGATTCTTATCTTTCTTTCCTTAGTAGCTAGGATTTTCATTGTGGAAAGAAGATTAAACGTTTGTTTATCATCTTAGACTGCATTTTAGGAATTATATAGACATCACGCGGTGAACCTGAAAGGAAAATTTTTAAGCAAGATCAACTTAAAATAAATTTAATGAATCTAACAATGCTTTGGAACCTAACGCACAACATCTAGAGGTCTAGGCTAGAGACGTATTCCGGCGTCGTAAAACCTGGTAACTGTGTTTTTCAGTGTTGGTTGGGTGATTCCTCCACTCTGAGATGGCAAGTGCCAGTACGGACTTGTGCTCCCACGTACCGTCGAGTATATATTGGGAGACCACAATAGGCTACATCCTTTATCCTTAGGAAGCCATGTATACCGCCCTATCGATCGCAATGCACTGAACACAGCATTCGGGAAGATTGACTGTTGTACCGTAAAAAGTATTCTACAATTTTGCGATTAGTTTGGTAATCCTCTCTGCCTAGATCTCTAGAGAAGTCTATTTTGCTCCTTTTCAGACTCCTTAAAAGAAAAGGTCCTCTGAGCACTTGTCACTTCAGGCTCGATAAAAATCAAAGGCGACTAGAGTCATCTTTTGTTTTTTCTCGACTCTTTAAAATTGAAAAAACAAGTTGTGTCAAAGCGTCTAAAATTCATTTAATTCGAAGAAAAAAAAAATTCCCTTTTATTTTGAGTTGATCAAGTAATCCGCAATCGTGGAAGAAATTCAATCAAAACCCCATCGTTCGCGGAGACTTACGAGTCAAGCGTCGTTGACTTTGGAAGCGAAACCATTCCGGATGAAGCGAACTCGTTTAACCGGATCAAAGTCCCCTAGGTTGGTTGGAGGCACTCCGACATCCTCAGAGAATCCGGTTTCCGAACATTTATGGTATCCCTGCCTCTACAGAAGAAATTCCGCAACAGCAAAAGGACATTACAACTGATCCTAGTGTGACGGTTAACACTTCTATTCCTGAACCGACTCCATCTACAGCCAATTTGGAAGGTGTTACTACCCAACTGTCTATTGCTACAGAACTTACATCTTCTTCGGCACCAGAAATATTTTACGGACCTAACGATCTGCCTCTTCCTCCCAGATTGATTTCCATAGAAGAGATTGTGGAAGATCCTCCATCTAGTGCTCCAATGCAACTTGGAGTTGGGATCGCCCTGTATCCTTCTTCATCAAAAGATATTCACCCACCATCGGATGTTCCTGAAGAATCGCTGAGGAATCTTTTGGATAGGATTAATATGTCTGAACAACCGTCAACATCAAGGACTGTGTTACCCGACACAGCAACCGCAGAAGCTCCTTCAGCTATTCCGACAATGTTCGTCGGTGTGCCATCTGTCCCAACCAGCTTTCAATTGCTGGATGGAGTCCATCCAGGGGCTATCTCGACAGTATGGACTGTTCCCGTTTGTTCATCCGGAATTATATCTGGAATCTCTTACGTTGAGTCTCAACAAATTGATCTGTCACGAGGTCAATTTGGGTAACTATTCCCCAAAGGCAAATCATTCCTTTGAGTACTGGATTACCGTCGTATGGAGGGCCATATACCCTTTCATTTCCTTCCTCGGAAGGACAACCATGCGTGAGTTCACAACAAAATTTAGGTTACGCTGGAATCACAACTAGCGGTTGGGTGCCAATCCTGTATCAACAACCAAGAGTTGTATGCTCAATACAACAAAGTTTACCTATGACAAACATCCCCACTACACCGGCTATTGTGGCAGTATCGCAAGCACAAGCGTCACCAGTTGTATGCCAACCTCAAGTTTCGCAGGTTGTAATACAACAAACTCTTATACCCACGACACAACCACAATCACCAACTAGTGGAATGGCATAGGTTCAAACGGGGAACACCAACCCCCATCTTGGTCAAACAGTCAGTACTGGACAACAGCCCATGACTTCACAACCATGGCTGGTACAATACCAACAACCGCAATTCCAGCAGGTTTACCAAGGATATGAGCAACAAGTCTTTGCAAGTAATGGACAGTGGTATCAACCATATCATAATGGTTATGCCCATCAACCTTACCAAAGTTACCAACATCAAATGCATTATGCTGGTATACAAAGACCGACCGCTCAAACAATTCTGTCTTATCCTGGGTATGCTCAGCCAAGCCTGAATCAACAATTGCCTTTTGTGGCAACTTTAGAGTTACAGGATCTGAGTCGACTAACGAACGATCCAATTGCCTACGCCCCTTGGTGGCCGGCTATTCCACATAAACTTCCGTCAGATATTCCTAAATTTAATGGGAATCTGGGTGAAGACCCATCGAATCATGTGATGACCTTTCATCTATGGTGTTCATCAAACACTCTTAATGATGATTCGATTCGGCTTCGCCTCTTTTAGCGCACGTTAACTGGTCCGACAGAAAAGTGGTATATCGAACTGCCTAGAGCTTCGTTTGATAACTTCTGTACCCTAGCCACAACCTTTTTAACCCATTTTCAGTTACCTATAAGGTACGAGACAGGAATTGAGCTACTTACCAATTTGAAACAAACGACAGCCACTCACATATCCGATCATATTCATGAGTGGCGACGTTGTCGTAGAATGGTAAAAACATATGTTCCTGATTAGTTATTGGTTGAATGGTTTATTAAGTCATTGTTACCTGCTATTACAGAAGACATGGCAAAGGGAGGAGTCGTCACTGAAGAGCAAGTTATTGCTCGTGCACAATATCTAGACTTGATTTATACTCAGTCTGGCACGCTCTACGATAAAATCCCTAACGCTCCTAAACCAGAATTTCCGTTCCTCCTCCTCCTAAATCAAACAAAGACTCTCATGCCGGCGATGGTGTGATAGGTACAACAAGCACTAAAACCGCAAAGGCTACATCGAAAAAAGCCCGCACGGTTTCGAGTCAAAATGCAAATGATGAACTTCTAGCCTCGGAAGTAAATGCCTTGTCGACAGACAAAGGCAAAGAACCCAAGCAACCGGGAGGCAAGAAGAAAAAACAAGGGAAGAAGAAGAACGAGGAGGACCATTCTCCTAGAAAATCTTCTGCAAACCCTTCTGGGAATGGGAAACCCAAAACTCCATGTCATATATGTGACGAGGATCATTGGACCAGAGACTGTCCATATAAAGAAGAACTTAGAAAATCTTTCAAAAGTTCAAAAACCTCGGCTGTATTGACTGATCCGTTTCCAAACCCAGGAACAAATTTGGTTGCTAGCGAAAATGCTTCCCCGTCCCAAGTGCTAATGTTGTCAGTTCAAAGCAACTGAATGATGCTCTGACATCGACAAGGAGTAAAGATTACGGGAATCCACAGATGTTGAACAACAAGGATAATGATCAACCTAGTAGTTCAACAACAACTTAAACCGAAGTTGTGCCACCCATCATTCATGAATTAACAATAAAACCGCCAAAGGGAATAGTACATAAATCGACGTTTAATCCTCGTGCCCGAGCAGCACAACACTATAATATAGTGGAGGATTTAGCCCAATCACCCTCTGCAATGTCGACTCTTGAGGTACTGCAAAATTGCCCCTCCCAAAAGCAGGCTTTATTATCAGCAATAGGTGGGATTGACCCAATGGATTCCAATCTTGTATCTTTTAATCATAAAGGATACGACCCTCAGCTACCAGCTCAACTAGCTTTCCTCATTCAAGTGAAAGCCCTCAACAAAACTGTTCATAGAACGATTATTGATGAGGGGGCATCCACATGTATCATTTCGATGAGTTACTGGAAAACTCTAGGGTCTCCATCCTTGTCACGATCGTCGACGACATTGAAAGAATTTGATGGACGAACATACACCCCGTATGGAATATTAAGTAACTTGAAAGTTGAACTAGGGGGAAAAACAGTAGAAATCGATGTTGAAGTCATCGACGAAAACCTCGATTACAACATCCCACTAGGAAGACCTTGGATATATGCCATGGCAGCCATTGTGTCGACCTACTTTATGAAAATTGCATTTCCATCCCAAGGAGGAATTACAATAATCGACCAACAAAATTTTCTCCCCAACAGTTCGAAAGTTACGGGAAGTATTCCAATGATCCATGGAAGCCCTAGCACGCTTCACAATATCGGAGTAGGCCTACTAAAAGACCCTACGTTAATGGGAACTTTTACCCTATTGTCTCCTACAAATTTGGCGGAAGTGGCTAACGTAGGAACCTGCAATATGATATCTTCCATGCAAAAGATGTCAGAAAACGATGTTAAAATGGATCATCCGCAAGTTTTGCCTCTAACCCCACTGGAAATATTATAGAAATCAATGTTTTCAGCATGGGAGGAAAACCTGCATCAACGCTCATCAAGCGTTTGGATAGATAGGTCTAAAGAATATGGCACCCCTTCAGATCCTTGGTTGCAAGTACACTCTACAGACGAAGGAATCATTCAGTCGATGATGATTGATGGGGTGCCATGGGAATATTAGCACTATCGTTCCCATGTTTTGAACTGGAAAGAAGATAATTCTGGCAACCTACACCATCCTTCAGTATTTGACTTTCTGACAAATACTGTAAATATGTTGGATTCTGAGAGAAACCTATCCAATATCGAAGAGACTACTGCCATAAATATCTCAACCAAAACAGATGTTGTAGAGAATATTCATGTTGGAAAATCTTGTTCTTCTTCAGAACTAGATATATATAGCACTCTCTTTCATGAGTTTAGAGATGTCTTTGCTTGGTTATATGATGAAATGCCAGGTATTGACTCAAGCATAGTTGAACAAGAAATTAAGATGTATCCAGATGTCAAACCAGTACGACAGCGGCTAAGGTAGGTGCACCCCAAGAAAGTCATTACCATCAAGGCGAATGTTGAAAAACTCCTCCATGCTGGTTTCATTTACCGTGTTCCTCTAACCGATTGGGTATCGAATATTGTTCCTGTGATGAAAAAACAAGGAACGATTAGAGTGTGCGTCGATTACAGGGATGTAAATCAAGCTTGTCCAAAAGACAACTACCCTACACCCTTTATCGACTAGATAACTGATGAATGCGTCGTATGCGAAATCTTTTCATTTATGGATGGATTTTCTGGGTATAATCAAATAAATATCTGCCCATAGGACCAATCGAATACTACATTCATTTGTTCGTGGGGCACATTCGCATATCGCAAGCTACCCTTCGGTTTGAAGAACACAGGGGAAACTTTTCAAAGAGCAATGAACTATGCTTTCCATGACATCAAAAACATCGTTCAACCATATCTCAATGATCTCCCAGCTCATTCGCAAAAGCGTATCGATGATCTGGGCCATTTGAGAGCGATATTTCTACGTTGCCGACACTACAAGATACGACTCAATCCACACAAATGTGTGTTTTGTGTCAGCTCTGGTCGTTTACTTGGCTTCGTAGTCTCAAAGGATGGGATTCGTCTCGACCCTTGCAATGTCCAGGAAATCATCGATTTGCCTCCACCTTCAAAATTGATTCAGATTCAGAAACACCAAGGGAAAGAAAATTTCCTCAGGAGGTTCATTCCAAATTATGCCGAACTAGCTAAAGGTTATACTCGTCTATTGAAAAAGGAAGTACTCTTCATTTGGGACCAGGTTGCACAAGCCTCCTTTGATGCTTTAAAGAAATCTCTAATACAAGCGTCATTAATGTATGCTCCTGATTATCAAAAAGACTTTAACCTGTATCTGGCTACAGCAGATACGACCATAGCAATGGTTTTAGTTCAAGAAGACAATGGAATTGAAAATCCTATATATTATTTAAGCTGAAACTTAAATGATATGGAAATGAAATACTCCTACGTTGAAAAGCTCGCTGTCGCAGCTGTTCAAGTGATACAGAGATTTCAACACTACGTCCTCTTCAAGAAATCTACCATTTTATCATATTGCAACCCCATGACTTATATATTGTTGCGACAGTTGCTGGGGTAAATATTCAAAATGGATAGCAATTCTACAAGAGTTTGATTTGGAATTCAAAAAATCCAAATCAAAGAAAGCCCTGGTATTCGCAGAGTTACTATGCGATCTCCCATCGTCATCCAATGATGCAACATCCGAAGAAGCAATGGTGGATGAAAATTTGTTTATGATATCTTCGAGCGATCTGTGGTACAGAGATATAATCATTTATCTCCAGACACAAACATATAGGTCTAATACCTCACGCTCTGAACAACAACGTATTCAATACCAAGCAAAAGACTACGTGATTGTTGATGATACTCTTTACCGTCGTGGTATCGATACAATTCTACGGAGGTGCCTCACCCATGAGGAGGCCGAAAAAGTCCTGAATGATTTCCATTCAGGCGCATGTGGGGGACATCAATCTGATTATGCTACGGCGCAAAAAAAAATAAAAATCGAGTAGGATACTTTTGGCAAACAATGTTCAAAGATTGTATAACCATAGTTAGAAGTTGCCATGCTTGCCAAATTTTCGATAGCAAAACCAGAAAACCACCTGCACCGCTGCAACTAGTAGTAGCTATTGGGCCATTCACCAAATGGGGCATATATTTCATGACATGTAACCCCACCTCGGCCGGGGGGCATGGGTACATCATAGTCGCGGTAGACTATTTTACCAAATGGGCCGAGGTGATGCCTACATTAAACAACAGCAGCGAAACGACTGCCCTTTTCTTTTTAATCATGTAGTCTCCAGATTCAGCGTTCCACAAGCCATAGTCACAGATCATGGATCGCATTTTCACAATCACATGATGGTTGAGTTCGCTGCCAAATTAGGACTGTCCCACGACAGCTCTACTCCGTACTATCCGTAAGATAACGGACAAGTTGAGGCAATCAACAAAGTCCTAAAGCACATGCTACAAAGGATGATCAGAGTCCACAAATAGGATTGGCACCTAATCCTGTACTTGGCCTTGTGGGCATACCGGACATCGGTAAGAAATGCAACCGAGTTCACACCTTTTCAACTTGTGTACAGTTTGGCAGCAATCTTACTGGTTCAATGTGAAATCTCGTCCCTCAAACTCGCAGTCGACCTTCTCCCTGGAAACTCAGAAGAAGAGGCTCATTTCTTGGAACTAATCCAATTGGATGAAACCCGTTGTGATGCAGCTTCGGCTAACGAAGCTCATAAGAAACAAGTCAAAGCATAGTTCGACAAGAATGTCAAACCTCGCGTCTTCTCAGAAGGTGACTTGGTCTTACTTTACGACCAGGAATCCGATAAGTTGCGAGCAGGGAAATTCAAATCATTATGGATGGGTCCCTATATTGTTAAGTGAGTATTAGCAAAAGGAGCCTACGAGTTGATGGACTACGACGGGATTCCACTGGCACAACCTCGCAACGGGTTGTACCTCAAGCGTTACTATGCTTGATTTTGCATAGTAATCCTCATGCTTTTGTTACATTTTTGTTTTCTCCAAGAGCATTTATTTTGGTCAAGTAATCCTCTTTTTGAATTCATTGCAGATTTCAAACCCACTAGAATCATTCGTTGGATATGCCGATGGAGCAAGTCGTAGTTCGTGGAACCTGTCTTCTGCAACATGGGCCATTTTCAATCCCAGCAGCGAGTTAGTAAGGAGTGTGTATTGGTCAGTCTACAAAAAATATCGCTGAGTATAGTGCATTGATAGAACTCCTTTCTGATGCCATCACACATGGCATATGCCGACTTGTCGTCAAGCTAGACTCACAGCTCATCATTCTACAACTCACCGACATCTATTCTGTACGAAATCCAACTATCTATCGCATGTTCCTAAGGGTCAAAATTTTGGTAAGATAGTTCGATTTCATCTAATATCAACATATTTCCAGAAGTTTAAACACATTAACAGACTCATTGGCAAATTATGTGTTAGATAGACATTTGCGACATTTATAAAAAGAAGCATCACATCAATATATGCAGCAGGATCATGTAACTTAACCAAAATAAAGCTCCGAAAATTAAAAATATATTTCATAGCTGTTTATAGTCTGTACATAATATTCTGTAACCAAGACAAAATTGGTCAAATGACCCAAAACTCAAAATGGTTGGGGGCACCCTAGTCTAATGATGCTAGTGATAACAAGTCACCGCCTGTGCAATCATGCATAAAAGCCTAGTCCATCGACTCGGCACTCCAGTAGTATGTCGCTATAACCGCAGAGGCAGCTCGTCGGTCCTCACATCCGAGATACCAAGGGTAAGACCCTTGATCTGATCATGTAGTGCTGAAAGAGTCTCGACCACATCAAGGTTGCGAAGGATGGCCCTCCCAACAACCTCTCCTGTTGGAGCGGTCGATGGGTCTCTGTGGCGTGCTGTCGGTCGAACTGGTCCAATTTTTGCATGAGCACATGAGTTTTGATTAGTATTGATCAAAAAACATAAGAACATTATAAAGAACAATGAATAGATATATGGTCAGAAGAATTACCCATGGCACCCCACTACTTGCCAACCGGCAGCACCAAATCTGGGTCACCTCGGAAATCCATACCAGCATATGGGAACCTGGCATAAACCATCTCCTGATGATCGAACCACTCGAAGAAGATCTCAGAAAAAGAAATATGGGGCTGGCTAGTGTGCAGAGACATGAGGTCAACCCATCTCTGCATCCGTGGTTCAATCGGTGGAGGTAGGCCAAGAGAAATTTATTGCGGCTGCATCAGTGGGACTCTCTCCAAGGTGAAAGTGGTCAAAATAGAACCACAACCGAAGTTCTTGGATATTCCAATTTTCACCGTGTTCAACTGTTCTTTCATCACAGAGAGTATTGCATCACACCAATTGAACACCTTCGGTTCAAGGCATTCCAAAGCATACTGCATGTAAGACCTGTTAGCTATGTGAAGAGCAGAACTACCAGCCAGTCTAAAAAAAGTGAACAGAATGGTCCACAAGGGCCGGTCAGTGACATCTCAGATATTGATCTTGCCATTTGTACTCGGCTGAGATCCCTCTCTGCAGTGCCAACGGATGTACTCCCTCACAGACTCACCCCCATGGGTGGATCCTGATAATGAGAGAGGGGCACCATGCCTCGATAAACCAGTCATAAAATAAATGTCCACGATAGTCAAGGGGATCAATTTTCCCGTAATCTGGAACACCTGGTTGATAGGATCCCAGGAATTGAGGAAATATTGCAACAAACTAATTTGTTGCCTCATGCTAGAGATACGAAAAAACTTCAACAAGTCACAGTTCCACAATGCAGCTACTGTGCCCGGATCATGTAAAGCAATAGTGTCCTCTTCTTCATGCTCGTGTTCTCACCATGTAACAACCATTTTTTCTCTGATGAACCTCTAAAAAACAAGCAAGAGAAGAGTCAGGATCTTCATTTGGTAAAAAACAAGCAAAAATCCATGAGGAAACTGTGCAAAAACTTTCCTCCTTGCGCCCATCGCACCCCAGTAAGTGTACTAGGAGTGATGCATACTGACTAGTCATTGAGAAGATCAATATGCATCGCACCTTTCGATTAAGGAAGGGTGCAATGGTCCCAGGGCGAGTTCTTCAAACCCCAAAGGCTCAGCAAAACAAGGAAATAGGCTCAGAATCCAAAATGAAAGGCATGAAATTGAAGAGCACAAGTTTAGCTCCTCCCTAGTCCAAGCGGCATCGAGAATCGTCCACAGAATCTCCCGAAATCGGCTGGTGAAAATCAAGGGGGGAAAGCACCTCCAAAGCTCCAACAAACCAAATTCAAATGAAATGGTAAAATGAGAGGTAAAAGTCACTTTAATTTACCATGCACGTAAGCAAGTAAATACTAGTGTCTTAACTCATTTATCAAGCATATGTTTTTCATTCTAATCGGTTTGATGAACCAAAGGAACAGGTAGTACAATCTTTGAAAAAACAAAATACTAATGGTGAATCAAGACTCAATGACCATCATCAGGAGCCAATGTTACTAGCAGAGTCAAGCTCATTAAAAATAAACCCTCCAGAGCAGTTTGTAGCGCATAGTTTCAAGCTCGTTAAAAAATAAACATAAGTCATGAGCAAATGTTTCCCCCAGCGTTTAAGCTCATTAAAAAATGAACCGGTAAATAACCATCGTGAATGCCTTATCGCCAGCGTTTGAGCCTTGGTCGTGTTCTCATCATCACCTCCACTTTGTTTGTAGCCGATCATTCACCCCCATATGATTGTTTACCCCTTCGAGGAACATCTGTCAAGAGTGATTCTATTAGCCATCCTTGTGACACTACCGTGATTAGAGAATTCCAAACCTTACCTGGAATCAGTTGCTATCCGAAACCATCACTCGTTCCTCGAAAACGAGTCTCCTTTAAGCTCTTTTCAACTGACTCGTAAAATATGAAAAGATTGTCGAGCGATTGGCCTCTCTGGATCATTAAAGTCATCGAAAGTGTTATCCCTCCTCTATATTTTAATCTTTTTGGACCTGAGGGATTATTAAACAAAAAGATCGAGTTCTTGTCTTGTTCGG
Organism: Pinus taeda; assembly: GCA_000404065.3. NCBI lineage: Eukaryota > Viridiplantae > Streptophyta > Pinopsida > Pinales > Pinaceae > Pinus > Pinus taeda. Next base: position 253,861 of record APFE031356191.1, on the reverse strand, counting down.
CTCGTTAAAGCTATCGAAAATTCATCCCTTTTGTATTATTTTACGCTTTTTTGGACTTAAGGGATTATATGATGAAAAAGAATCATTGGAGTCTCCTTTCCATTTCTTTCAGACTCTCTAAAATTGAAAGGGACTGAGTTATCTTTGTCGTTAAACTCGTTAAAACCAAATAACGAGAAACTTGTTTTCATAGACGAGAACGAGTTTCACTGTCGCTAGGCTTGCTAAAATATAGCGATAGGTTCGCCCGAAGGGAGGATTATAGAAAAAGCATATGTTATCCTCCTCAAGCTTGACAGAAGTAAAGAGGTATTGGTCAGCAATGACTGGGGAAAATTGGGAATAAAACTTGAAAAAGCTTTATTGGTAGCAAGTCGCCCTTGAACATGAAACCTTCCTTCCGCATCCATGTCGGGTTGGGTTGTTCCGTTCACTAGTCATCACCATTGGTCCATCACACCATCCATCTTTGGGGTTAATGCTACCAATCCATCATTAGTGTCGCCGATATGTTCAAGAGAAGTCATTCAGACAATTTTCCTGTGTCTCACCCACTGCAATACATTCATGCTTCATTCCTTCATGACCGCCACCCTGAACCCTGTATCGTCAGATTGTTTTCACCTCCAAAATCATTTGCTTTGTTCCGTGTCTTTGATGTGGGATTCATTAAGGCCCTCCTGCGATGGGTTGCTTCTTATCAAAATCAGTTCGTTATCCAAGAAGTTGACTTAGGAACAACCCTTTCAGTGCTTTCAAGCTTGCATGCCTCAATGGCAAGTTTCTCACTTTCGGCGATAGGTTTACATCAATGGCCTTCGACCGAGATATTTTACGTGGTGTTCGACACCAAGTCCTTTTTCACACCACGTGAATTGTACTGTAGTACCTTGAGCGTCATTGTCATTATTGGTGATTCCTCTCGCGACTGTTAATATCTTACATCATTGGCTGGTAATCAGGCGATGTCTTTCCATGTTTGACTCCAAAACATTTTTCACATGGATCGACTTGTACTCCGAGTAAAGATTAAACGAGTTTTTGAAGACCCCAGATGTAGTTTCATCCATTCGAGTTGTGATATATTCAGGAATATAAAAACATTAAGTGTACATCATTTCCAAATAGATGATCATCCAAATCAAAGGATGATGATTCCAAATCATCAGTCTGCAACGCAGACGATTGTCTGTCCTATGTACATGAAAATAAATTTATAAAGTTGAGCATGGGAATGCTCGCCGCAGCTAGATCACGAAAAAATGTTGTCAAAATAATGTATTGTATTGTATCTTATTACAGGTCGCCTACCACATCGAAAAAAAATTGGATCCTCATAGTAAAGCATTTCACCCGACATCAAAAAGATTAACGACCTCATGCTTTAGGGGGGCAACTGTTATAGACATTTTTGGGAACTTCAACCCCAATCATAAATGTCCATAAACTAAGGGCTCCTAAGTCCCTAAAGTGTTGCTTCACTGCCTAAAGGAACAAGGTCAGCTGATTACATCATCTCCCAGAAGTTCTCCACTAAAAACTGCTCATAAATGGTCAAAAATGGACCATACTAAAAACCCAGTGCAGAGGGTGTGATGCATATCACCTTCCCAGTGTACAATGTACGATGCATCCTAAATGGCTCCTCTGTAGGGTGCGATGGTTGGGAATGGACAAATGGTAGGGACAAAATGCGAGGTGAAAGATCTTGGAATCTTCTAAAAGCTTCCCCTCTGACGCTTGCCTCTTTGTTTTCGACCAGGGATGAGTAAGCGATCACCATTCTCCAAGTGGAAGTAGGAAATATCAGAGAGAGGACACTAATCATGACCCCAAAAGGTGACTCACCTCCCTACAATCATCTATATATGGATCCCTCATCACAGAGATCCAGAGGCTGGAATCTTGTATCTTGTAGAGAAGTGTTGTTTGTTTTCTGGTGTATATTCATAGTGTTGGGTGATCTAAGCTTTACTTAAGGTGAAGAAGGGCTTTCTAGCTAGAGGATGATGCTGGGTCAGAACATATGGTTGTAATACTCTTGCTACTTTTCATCTTAATAAAGCTATTCAAGTTTTCCTCCATATTCTTGTATGTTTACTTATATATGCATTTGTATGGTTAACACACATCTGGTCCTATGTTATTTATGAATATAGATCTTTGTTCTTCGATAGTAGTATGTTGTTGTGATTCCATAGGTGCTATTTGAAGCTAGGTAGACGAAGAAGAAGCGATGAAGCTCTATCAAGAAAGAGAGGAATCAAACAAGGAAATCAAGCACAAGACTAAGGTTGGTCTCCTTGGTTCCACTCTCATCTATTTTCATAAAGGAAAACGAAAGTAGACTTTACTTTGTTTCTAAGATAGCTACCAGTCTTAGTGGGAATAGCAGAATCCGAGTGGACACTATTCCCGGTAACAACAGGTGCCCTAGAAGAGTTAAAACCACCAAGGAAAAACATCAATTAATTAGAACAACAACTACAATAATATAAGGATAAATAATATGATTAAGATTTAGTAATTATTTTGAAAATTGAACTAGAGGAAAGTAAAAGGATAAAGGATATTTTGTCATAGAATTTGAAAGAAAAGGAAGGACACTATGATAACTTAGAAGAAAAAAATGTCCTTTTAAGAAAAAAATAGAAAAGGTATCAGATTAGCTCAATCAAAATTTGAGGCTAATAAACAGCTCTAAGTCATTAGATCACATCCTTAGCTATACAATATTACCTTTAATAAGGATATGTCTTGATTATGAAGAGAACCCAAGAACACCAATGAGGATTCAAGTTGAACATTAGTAGAAAAGAGATGTAGGAAACCCACTGTCTTTGTCGACAAACTCAATAACAGTCTAGAAGGACAAAAAAATCACAAATATTCTTTCATTAAAACAAGATTGAATCATTCAAATAAAGCTAAGGGAGATTCTAAGCAATCATAAAAAGGAGAAGATGGTATACATGGGAACATGTTATAGGGAACAAATATAACTATGAATCAATAACATTATAGAAAAGAAAGCAAACAAAGTTTATTCAACGAAGTTATTCTTTTCAATAGGAAATATGCATCCAAGTACCAAAATATATTTTATGGACACTATTACTCATGTAATCATTTTGTTCATAATGTAGTTAATTATAGAGCCTATGTAAGAAGAAATTAGAAGGTCCATATGAAAATGGTATTACAAGAGGCAATTATTTTTCTCCTCTATTAAACTACATTAAGTGCTACATACGCAACAACTATGGGCACAAAACATGTGATTACAAAAGTATTCTAAAGAAGTCTCAAACGCAAGGCAAGGAAGAATTTACCCTTAGAAATCCAACAATATGGAAGAAATAAAAGATGTAAGAAGAGTGTGCTCTCATGATATATATGCTAAAAAAAAGAAAGAAAAAAAATGGTATGATGATAGTGGATGTTGAATACATATGACAGGAGATCAAATTAAATTCATTAAACTTAAGGAAGAGGATGGAGGCAAGGTCATTATTGGTAACAATGCATTTACAAGAATAGCTAGGAAAGGAAAATCAACATAGATAAAGGAATAACTAAGGCTCAAAATGTTTTGCATGTAGAAGGATTGAAACAAAATCTCTTGAATGTTAGTCAAAAGTGTGATCAAGGCTATGATCTCACATTCAGTTTCAAAAGATGTGAAATTAGAAATGTTGACAGAGAAAATTTGGTGGAAAAGGACAACAAAACGATGGGAAATGTATGTTGGCATTATGATACAGGTGTTATCCTTAATGGAAACTCACTTAGATGAAAGATCATAGTGTAGTAGGTCAACAACAAAGAATTACAGATCAGACTCCAAAGAATGAAGAACGAGAGGTATGTGCAGGTTCACCTTGTAAAAGTTGCGTATACACGCAGTTTTACTGAACAAAAGTAGTGTATATGTACACATGCACATTCATAGAAGGAAACGTGCGTGTATCTTGGAAAACCAAAATTTTTTGGTCCAAGGTATTTCTTGGTCCAAGGTATTTTACCTAAGGTAATTGGTCCGAGGTGTTTGGTCCAAGGTATTGCTCCTAAGTAGTTTTGGTCCATGGTATTGAGAAAGGTCTAAAACTATATAAGGAGGAGAAGATCATTAGGCCAGAGGTGTGCAAGGATTTGAATATCTTATGAAGTTTTCGATCGCATATGCAGGTTAATGAGCTTCTGATGGTTTTCTTGATTTGATCTAAGTATGCACCTATATGGTTGATGAAGGTTGATGGACCGGGATCATAAAGGCTTAAAAGTATTATCATTATGTGGTTTGATCTTGAACAGTCTAGATCTAGAAAATGACACATGTTTTATTCTGTAAATGTGATGATCTAGGTATGGCTGAAGTCTGGAATAGATGTGGAATTTTATGTTCGCATTTACAGATCTGTACATAGGTTCGCTTTAGTAAAAGAGCATATACAGGTTGGTTTAGCATCTCAAAGTAGCGTATATGTCATAAATTTGAATTTTCAGATCCGTACACTGGTTCTTTTTGGTGAAAGTGTGTATACACACTAATTTGACACATGGAAGTAGCCTATACCTTATGAAGTATGTTTCATTTGTTTCTATTTGTTGTTGCAGAGTTTTGGGTTCTGCTTTGGGTTCTGGCAATTGTATTTTGGTGACAGTGTTCTTAATGATCAGATTGATTAATTGTGATTTTCTATAGTGATGATAAGTTGTCAAGTGATTGATTGATTCAGTTGTGTTTAGTTAGAAAGTGATGATTGAGTTTAAGTGATTGGTTGATGTAGGTGTATTTGATGGTTCTCTTATAGTTATGATTTTCTAAGTTTCAATGTTGTTGATGGGTCCAGTATGAAAATTGTGTGAAACATGGACCTCAAATTGGGGTGTTGTGTCCTAGGAGCATCTATTTTGAAAATTCATGAAACGTGATCCTTGGTGCAAGAGTGGAGTTTTCTATAGGTCGAAACCTACGTACTAGTAAACATATTGGCTAGTATAAGAGCTAGGGGGTTGTAGCTCCCTTCCAGTAGTAGCTGGAGAATGAGAGAAGGTTGTAGCCTTCTGCAAGTAGGCGCCTGCATACTAGTATGAGTCTACACTAGTACAAGACTGTAAATAGATTTTTTTATTATTAAAAAAAGATAGAGATGACAGCAGTAGGTGGCTTTTACACACATTGTGTTTCCACCTTATATCTTAGTGTTAATGTGCATTGCTTATGTGTGATGCGTTATTCTGCGTTTACCACACTGTCTAATAAATCTCTGATATATGCTAGTTGCTTTAAGTACAGTCGTGTGTACATGCTAGATCACTTCAATGAAGTAGTGTATATAAATCTATTTGGGAAATAAAATTATAGATCTGATAATACTGATTCACCCCCCTCAGTATTATTTCCAACAATTGGTATCAGAGTAGGTCCTTGAGAAGGAGCTTGATCGCTTAAAGGGAGATCCATCATCATGAATAATCAAGAAAGCGTGGGATCCATCAGACTACCAATCTTTGATGGGATAAACTTTGTTTATTGGAAAATAAGAACCACAACCTATCTACAATCATTTGGAATGGATGTTTGGGAAATTGTGGAAGGAGGATATACATTTCCAACAGCAATTCCTATAGATACAGCGAGTAAAAAGAAATATGAAACCAATGCCAAAGCTGCCAATAATTTATTGGGAAGTCTATCACAATCAGAGTTTGTCAAAGTCATGCAGCTCAAATCAACCAAAGAAATATGGGACAAAATCGTTGCTACGAAGGAGACTCTGATGTAAAATATGCTTAGCTTCAAACTCTCAGAATTCAGTATGAAACTCTTAAGATGCACAGTGATGAAAGTATAGCTAGTTACTTCTTATGTATAGATGAGGTTGTTAATTGTATGAAGAATCTAGGTGAATAAATAAAGGAAGTTACCTTAGTTGAGAATGTTTTTAGATCCTTGTCTGCTAAATTTGAATCAAAAGTGTCCGCCATAGATGAAAAACAGGATCTGAAGACTATCACTATGACACAGCTTCACAGAATCTTAACTGCCATTGAAATGAGAAAAGGAGGACCATCAAATATGAGAGAATCTGCATTTAAAGCTTCAGCAAAAGGAAATGAAGAAAACAATGAATCAGGACATATTTCAGAAGAAGAAGATGAGGTAAACTTTGTCAAGAAGCTTCAACGGGGTTCTAGAATATTTAGAGGTAAGCTACCCTTCAAATGCTTTACCCGTGGCAGAGTTGGTCATTATGCTGCCAAATATCCTCATAAAGATAAATACAAAAATGGAAAGGAAGATGCAAAATGGAATAAAAAACAAGTTGTAAATAAAAGGAGTTACTGTACTCATGAATATAGCGATGGTTTATCAAATAGTGATGAAGATAAAAATAGTAATGATTATAGACTTCTAATGGCTTATGAATATGATAATTTTTTGGATGCTTTAGAAGAGGATGACCTTCATCAAGAAATATCTAAACTCAAAATCTGTCTAGAAGAAAAGAATATGATTATAGATACCTTGACATACCAACTTTCTGAAAAAGAAAAACACAATGAAAAACTAGAATGTGAAATTGTGGGTCTAAGAAAGGATCTTGAGAAAACCAAATCTCTCAATCTTAGATTTGCTAAAGGATAAGAAACTTTAAATGAAAGTATCAATGTGCAGTGTTCTCCTTTGATAAAGACAAGTCTTTGATATACTGAAGAAGCATCTCAATCATAGAAGCCGCCAACCTCCACTAAAAGCTACCTTGATGCAGCAAAGACCAGTGAAAAATATGACAATCATCAGCAAAGGCATAAAGTTGATCATCAAGTAAATCATACTCACTTTACTCCAAGGATGAATAGAAGCCACAACCAACTACAAGAAAAACATACTCAATTTTCTCCAAAGATAAATATCAATCACCAAGTTAATAGATTCGATAGTCGCAGGAACTTCTTTAATGGGCAATGTTTTTCATGTCATAATTTTGGGCACAAAGCTGCTCAATGTGTTTCTTACAAAACCATCATGACTAGAGAAGCATGAAATCACAAGAATGTAACAAGCATCAAGGGAAGTTCCTATAATAACTTTTCTCCTCTTGAAAATGTAATACCATGTTCAATTTGTAACAACTTTCATCATGAAGAATATGAATGCAAGAGAAAAATATAGCAAACATCTCAAAAGAAGAAAATGCCATTAAATCCCAAGATATGGAGAAGGAAAGAATCTCAAATGGAAATATGTGGTGTAGCCTTGTATGCAAAAGGACAAGAAAATCATTAGTACATCGACAGTGGATGCTCCAAACACATGACAAGTGACAAAGAAAAATTTCACTCATATAATTCCTTAGAAAAGGAAAAGAATGTCTCATTTGGAACTTACACTCTTGCTATCATAAAAGGTAAAGGTTTTGTTTTCATGAAATAAAGGGTTAAAGCTGGAAATGTTATGTATGTAGATGGTTTAAAGCATAACCTGTTGAGTGTCAGTCAAATGTGTGATCAAAGAAATGAAGTGGTGTTTCAATGAAACAGATGTATTGTTTGTGAACTTGATATAGGAGACACTGTGATAAAGGGTACAAGAACTCCAAACAATTTATACATATTCAAGGGAGGACAACAACAATGTTATCTAAGTAAAAATGATGAAAACTGGTTGTGGCATAGAATATTGGGACATCTAAGCTTTTCTCAAATAAGAAAAGCATGACGATTCAAGGCTATTCGTGATCCTCCAGATATCAACATCCCTGAAATTACAATATGCAAACCATGTCAAATCAGTAAGCAAACTAGAGCTCACTTCATGGAAAAAGAAGGGTCAACTAGTAAGCCTCTTGAACTTGTCCATACTGATTTATGTGGACCATAAAGGAAAAATTCACTTCGTGGAGAAGAATACTTTATTTTTTTCATTGATGATTTTTCCAGAATGTGTTGGATAGGTCTTCTAAAGCATAAATATGAAGCATTCGAAAAGTTCCAAGCCTTCAAAGCTTTGGTTGAAAATGAATCAGATCGAAAAATCAAATGCCTCAGATCTGATCGAGGAGGGGAATTTACCTCGGATGAATTCTTTGACTTTTGTGAACAAAATGGAATAAAAATGAAATTCTCCACCGCAAATACTCCTAAGAAAAATGGAGTGGTAGAAAGAATGAACAAAACTATTCAAAAATGGCTCGAGCTATGCTAGATGAATCTAGAACTCCTGCAACCTTCTAGGGTGAAGATGCATTCATTGTCATAACTATTCTCAACCAAGCAAATTTTCGGGTAAATAGCACTCAAACTCCACATGAACTTTGGTATGGTAAGACTCCTACTATAAAATACTTTAAAGTTTTTGGAAGAAAATTTTATATCAAAAGGACTGATGAAAAGCTTGGTAAGTTTGAGCCCAAAGCAGATGAAGGTATTCTTCTTGGTTACTCTTCCCAAAGTAAAGGATATAAATGTTATAATAAAAGACTTGGGAAAATTGTTGAAATTATTGATATTGTAGTTGATGAAGCATGCAAAAATCCAAAATAGATAAAAACATAAGATTATAACAATGAAGAAGATGGGGATTATTTTCCCACATCAAATCCAATGATATTGAAAAAGAAACCAATGAAGCACCAGAAGAAGAGATAACAATAGAAGAAAAGACTATGTCCAAGTATGTTAAAAAAATCCATCTAGAAACTCAAATTTTAGGGGAAAAAGAGGTAGGTGTACAAACAAGAAGAACTATTACGGAGAACTCAAGCTTTCTAGTATTACTATCCTCCACCGAACCTCAAAATGTAAATGAAGCATGCAAAGATGAATGTTGGTTCAAGGCCATGAATGAGAACTTGAGAAAATTGAAAAGAATAATACTTGGGAATTAGTTCCTAGACCTCATGATAAAAATATTATAGGAACTAAATGGATATTCAAAAACAAGCTGAATGAAAATGAAGTCATTACAAACAAGGCTAGACTTGTTTGTAAAGGGTATGCTCAACAAGAAGGTATATATTTTGAAGAAACTTTTGCACCTGTTGCTAGACATGAAGCCATAAGGATGTTTCGTTCTCTTTCTAGCTTTAAGAAATTCAAGGTATACCAAATGGATGTAAAATCTTCTTTCCTTAATGGAGATTTAGCAGAAGAAGTTTATATTGAACAACCAAAAGGATTCATTCTTGGAAATGATGCAAAACTTGTATACAGACTCAAAAAGGCTCTCTATGGTCTGAACAGGCTCCAAGGGCCTGGTATTACTGCCTTGACAAATATCTACACCAACAAGGTTTTTCAAAAGGTTCAGCAAATGGAAATCTATATATAAGGATTGAAACTGATAAATTGCTAATTATTGTTGTTTATGTTGATGATATCATTTTTGGTAGCAATGAAGAATCCACGAGTCAGAATTTTTCTTCAGTCATGCAGTAAGAATTTGAAATGTCCTTGCTTGGTGAACTTACCTATTTTCTTGGTCTACAAGTTCAACAAAACAAAGACGGTATTTTTCTTTCACAAACCAAATATCTCAAACAAATCTTGAAAAGGTACGACATGGAAGATTCTAAACTTTTATGTACCCCAATGGTAACATAATGCAATCTCAGCTCAAATGATGAATCAGTAGCAGTACATCAACCAACATACAGATCCATGATTGGCAATCTGCTTTATCTAATAGGAACCCAACCTGACATCATGCATGTAGTAGGAATAGTTGGAAGATTCCAAGCAAATCCATAGGAATCACACCTTCAGGCAGTCAAAAGAATTTTCGAATATCTTCAAGGAACTAAAAACTTTGGTTTATGGTATCCTAGAGATACAGATCTTACTCTTCATACATTTACAAATGCAGACTGGCCAGGAAGTGTTGATGACAGAAAAAGCACTAGCGGTGGTGCATTCTATATGGCTTCTAGGTTAGTGTCTTGGTTTAGCAAGAAACAAAGTTCAATTGTGTTATCTACAACTGAAGCAAAATATGTGGCTGATGCATCTTGCTGCACATAAGTACTTTAGATGATGCAAACCTTGCAAGACATTTAGATCACATGTACTCCACCCATCTCCATTCTATGTGATAATACAAGTGACATTATTATTTCAAAGAATCCAATCATGCACTCCAAGACCAAGCACATACCCATCTGTTGAGGCCCGAAAACCGGGTCTACAACAAGGGGGATACCCACTCTGTCCGGACCTTGGTTAGTAGCTCCTTTTCCATTTGGTATAGTGGGTTCGACTGGGGATATGGGACTAGTTTCCCAATTTATGTGTGTGTATGTTGAGAATTGATATTTCCTTTCTAAAAGTTCCTAAGTGAAATGCTTTTATTCTAACTCTAATATAATAACATGCAATTGTATTCTAATAAATAGAAATATCTAATTCTACACTAACCTAGGATAAAATCTTTCCGTTATGCAATCTAAAATGATTTGAAATACCAATTAGTAATAAAGATCATTCAAATGTTATAAGAAAAGAATTCAATAGAGATAAACCACTTCATATAAAAAGTTAGACAAAATAGTTGTGTAAAAAATATCGCATAATAAGCTACTCATACATTAAGCATAAATAAATAGCTATCACCGTATAGAAGTGCCAAATGATAACTCAAACAGTCATGCATCAATATATAAACAACTAAACATGAATATCACTTTAACACAAAGGCAGAAATAGTTAAGAGATAAAAGTACCATTTATAACTAGTTCTACTCATGAGCTTCAAGCGATAATTATTTATCTCTTCTTAATCCAACATCCACTAAGAGTACAGAAGTGCAACATCAGTAGTAGATATTAAGTGCAGATATCAATAAATCTTGTTCCATTCATTCATCAAAACCTCCTTGGAGGGTGAAAAATTGCATGTTCTAAGGACAAGTTTTTGACATATTTCAGGACTCTTCTCTAAATGCATGAGAAGGATTTAAATACTACTAACTAAATCTAAAAATAACTTATTACAAAAATGTAGGATACGGTTTAAATGACCATCCTTCTTTCAGGCAAAAATAAAGAAAAATTAATACTAACATTGAATCTAAAACTAAAACTAACAACTAACTATTTGTGTATCTGTTCCTTGAAATTGTAAGCATTTAGCATTTGCTTGAGAAGAGTCGGCTAGCCGACTTTAGACTTCAACTGTCTTGTGAAAATGGAATCGGCAAGAGCTGGTGCCATATTCTTGGCAGAATTGATGATACATTTGAGAGTCATGCACTGGCTGCGTGGTTTTACCAAATATGCCCAGTAAGAATCCCAATTCAACTTAGTTAATCTTTTAATTGATTCTGCCTTTTCTTGAGCCTTCTGTCTCCAGCCTGTTCGTAGTCATTGTACTTTCGATAGATACCCTGGAGTGGTTTCTAAGATTAGATTTTCCCTATGCAAATTTTTATTTATGTAGTCAATAAAGGTGTTTGTTTCTATGGCTTCTTCTTCTACCACTTGCTTTGCTTTCCTAATTGCACATCCCATTTGTTAAAGAGCATTTCTTTATGATTGTCGTTGATTATTGGTGTGCCTACTCTTTTCCCCTCCTTTGTTTCTTGCCAAACCAAATATTCAGTAACTCTTTTATCAATTAAATCATAACCATGTCGTAAGTCCACAACTTGATTAATGATTTTATCGCTTATTTTGTAATACGAGTTCCACTGTGATGTTCTTTGGCACAATGCTTCCTGTTGCTGTAGTAGTTGATCGTTTAAGGAAATGGATTCTGTGATGAATTATGTAAGCTCAGGATTATCCTTGTGCATCTCTTACATATCCTGTAACTGATTTTCTCTCTTAGCCAAACTGTTCTGGTAGCCTATTTAACCATGTCCGTGTATGGAAGAATTTTTGGCCTCGCCGCTATTGGTGCAAGAACGAGCAAGCTAGATCTGTAACTGATGCCTCAGAAGACCCATGTGAGTCTATAGTAGCTATAACCTCCATCTCTTCCTCAAGTAGACTGTACATGCCTTCCCAAGTGGTAATACCAACATCTCTGTTATAGGCGATGTATGTATACAAGGGCGTCATTTCTTTGTCTTCAGAACTCAGAGCTTTGCCTTTCTTTCCCATAATATCCAGAATACTGTCTTGTATAGTTCTTTGTTCTTCATTCCTACAGTTTAAAAGTGAGGTGAGAGTAATGATAAGGAAAAGGTGACAGGAAAGCTTTAAATGCCGAAGACATATAAAATATACCACCTTACGTGAAATCGCTCTTCGTTCAGCACAAAACCATATTTCATTAACAATTGGCAACTAACTCATTAATTAGCCTTAAAGTGCATAACCAAGTCTCGGTTTATGGAAAAAGCTTTCTCGAACAACAAGCTTGGAATATTCGCGATGAAGTGATTTTGTGATTTGCTTCGCAATATCGCAGATCGCTATATCGCTCTATCACAGTATCGCTATGTCGCAATATTGCAATATCGCTAGAGTGTAGCATATGACAATCATCCGTTAATGTGTTCTCTACGAAATGCGATTTACAATATGCACCATTGCACATCGGTGGTTTGAGGTTTTTCAGCGTAAGTGATATTTGAGCCATGCAATGCGATATATGTTTTTAATATGTAGTCTGACATCATGATCTCGCAATCTTATAATTCAGCTTGTAAGGAGGTATCCATTATCCTTTTTGCAATGTGATATTTCTTAAGGAGTGATTTTATCCTACCTTATCATAAAACTTAAGCTTTTTAAGATTTTTCAAGGGTATTCTCCTAAGTTTATGATGGTAAGTTTTATTGAAAAAAGGAACTACAAACACTAATTGATTTTTAAATTTTTTGACTAAGAGTCCCACTTATTTAGTATTTGTAATAACACTAAATAAGAAGGGGGGTTGTTGCTGGCCACAACACCATCAAATACCATTTTCTACGTGAACAAGTGCTTGAACAAAAGGTCAAATTGGATTATGTTCCCTCAAAAGAAGAGGTTGTTGATATATTCACTAAATCACTGCCTAGAGAGACATTTAAATATCTCAAACAAAAGCTGGGAGTAGTTACTACATCATCCTGCTGTTAAATCCATTTTTTTAGAGAAAGGTTATTATAAGCATGTTTCATGAAGTATAGTCACGTACACACATAGGTTTATGTGGGTCAAGGAGCGTATATGTTTTTCAGACAAGAAAAACAGTGGGGCAAGATCTGATATGGGTGCTTTGACTGATATTGATGATTAATGTCTATCAATATGCTTTGTTTATTAATTTTTATCTGACTGACAAAAATGACTTAACCATTGACCTGTTAACAATGCATAGGTAGCATAGGTTTAGGGGGTGCATTAGCCTTCATGTACATTCAACATTGTTGGCATTATGGTTGCTGAGTCCAGCTATGGCTTCATATATTTATACTATTTGTTTCTTAAGTCATTTAAAAGGTTGGTCTCTACTAAAAAGTAAACGCTTGAGCTTGGAGAGGCTTCTGGGCTGGTGGGCCATAAAATTCACTGGGATGAATGGTATTGTTGAACCAAACAAAACAACAAGCAAATAAAACCAAAGAGGGATAGAGCCACTAAACTATAGGACAAATAAGCTTCTCCGGACCATACGAATGCACGGCGAGCAAGTCTAGGGTGTGATATGTCTTCTCATACATTTGAATGAGTCCTCTTGGACAAATGATGTAATTTGTATCCCCACTTTACATGGGATGGATGATGTAATATTTATTGTTTCTATCATGTATAAACAAATTTAGTATTTTTACAACTAACTATTATTAAACTATTAATACTTTTATAACTAACTTTTATCTTAATAGAATTAATTTTATTATATCTATATATATATATATATATATATATATATATATATATATATATATATATATATAATACCATATAGTTTCATGTATTATAAATACATTATATACTATATAAATACTTAATACCATTTAGAATCTAATAAACATTTATAATCTATTTATTATTATATTATATATATATATTATATAATATATATATATATATATATATATATATATATATATATATATATATATATATATATATATCTAGATAAGGTGATGTCATGCGTCCCTCTGACTTATTATAACTAAACTTCCAAATTTAAATATTAAATTAACTTATTTTTATGCCCCTCGTCATGCTAACTGATTCCCAGTCAAATTTAGTTGTTGGTCAATACAGCCCTTGCCTCGTCAAGAATTATAACCCTTGGAGGTTCTGGTTTGACTATTTAACATGCATAGCTTCATTTGATTCTTCAACTTGTCCTGACGATGAACCACACTCGTTGGTTCATCAACAAATGAAATACCATGTGATTTACATTGAAAAATCTCTCGTTAAACTTAGTATATCCCCACTTGGTTGGGAGATGGATGTATGTATGAGCCATTGGTGATAGGAAGGTCATCCTCATATAGTTGAGTTATAGAGTCATGTTATTCTTTTAGAAAATATTTTTGCAAACTCTGCTTGTACTCAGGGCGAGCATGGATGGTTTCAGTGCATCTCAGCATGTACAAAAGGGGAGCTCAATCAGAGAATTTAGCATGTACTCAGGGGGAGCATGAATAGCATAATGTATGTCAGAGGGAGAAAATATCTTGGTCCACCCTTTACCCTTGATGTCAAAGGGGGAGAGTGACTTGGTATCGTTGTTGCCATCAAGTCCAAATGGGGAGACTGTTGGCATTATGATACAGGTGTTTTCCTTGATGGAAACTCACTCAGATGAAATATCACAGTGCAGTAGGTTAACAACAAAGAATTACAGATCAGACTCCAAAGAATGAAGAAAAAGAGGTATACACAGGTTCACCTTGTCCAAGCTACATATACACACAGGTTTACTAAAAAAAAGGAGCATATATGTACACATGCATGCTCACAGAAGAAAAAGCGTGTATATCTTAGAAAACCAAAAGTTTTTGGTCCAAGGTATTTTACCCAAGGCAATTCGTCTGAGGTATTTGGTCCAAGGTGGTCCTAAGTAGTTTTGGTCCATGGTATTGAGAAAGGACTAAAACTATATAAGGAGGAAAAGATCATTAGGCCAGAGGTGTACAAGGATTTGAATATCTTATGAAGTGTTGGATCATATATGTAAGTTAATGAGCTTTTGATGGTTTTCTTGATCTGATTTAAGGATGCACCTATATGGTTGATGAAGGTTGATGGACCGGGATCATAAAGGCTTAAAATTATTATCATTATGTGGTTTGATCTTGAACAATATAGATCTGAATATTGACGTATGTTTTATTCTGTAAATGTGATGATCTGGGTATGACTGAAGTTTGGAATAGTTGTGATGTTTTAAGTTATCATTTACAGATCTATATGCAGGTTCGCTTTAGTAAAAGAGTGTATACATGATGGTTTAGCATATCAAAGTAGCGTATACATCATAAATATGAATTTGTAGATCTTTACACTGGTTCCTTTTGGTAAAAGTGTGTATACACACTAGTTCGACACACGGAAGTAGTGTATACCTTATGAAGTGTGTTTCAATTGTTTCTGTTTGCTGTTGCAGAGTTCTGGGTTCTGCTTTAGGTTCTGGTGACTGTGTTCTGAATGACCAGATTGATTGATTGTGATTTTCTACAATGAGGATAGGTTTTCAAGTGATTGATTGATTCAATTGTGGTTGATTCAAAAAGTGATGATTGAGTTTCAGTGATTGGTTGATGCAGATGTATTTGATGGTTATTTTTCAATTATGATTTTCTAAGTTTCAATGTTGTTGATGGGTCCAGTATGAAAATTGGATGAAATGTTGCCCTCAGATTGTGGTATTGTATTCCAGGAGTATCTAGTCTAAAAATTCATGAAACATGGTCCCTGGTGGAAGAGTGGAGTTTTCTGTAGGCTCACACCTACGTACTAGTAAACATATTAGCTAGTACAAGATCTAGGGGGTTATAGATCCCTTCCAGTAGTAGCTGGAGAATGAGAGAAGGTTGTAGCCTTCTGCAGGTGGGTGCCTGCCTATTGGTATCAGTTTGCACTAGTACAAGATTGTAAACAAATTTTCTTATTATTAAAAGAAGACAGAGACGATAGCAACAGGTGGTTTTTACCCACATTGGGTTTCCACCTTATATCTTTGTGTTCATTTGTGTTGCTTATGTGTGATGCTTTATTATGCTTTTACTGCATTGTCTAATAAATCTCGGATATATTGGTTTAAGCTCAATACATGATAAATTGTCTAGAGCAAAAGTTCTCTGCATTTACGCTGGTTGCTTTAAGTACAATCACGTGTACATGCTAGTTCACTTCACTGAAGTAGCGTATATAAATCGGATTGGGAAATAAAATTATAGATCTAATAATACAGATTCACCCCCCTCTCAGTATTATTTCCAACAATGTAAACATTATTGATGGAGCATAATGTGAAAAATCTTGTATGGGAAAAATAGAGGAGAGATGGCTATGGCATAGAAGACTGATATACAATAGTTTTGATAGTGTGGTAAAGGTTACAAAAACATAGGTCGTAAAGGACATGCCAAAGTTATCAAAACAAAACAATGTCATCTATAAGATACTCCAATATGGAAAACAAACAAGGTCTTCTTCAAAACAAAAGAATATTCTACCTCTAGACCTCTAGAACTTATTCACACAAAACATTTTGGACCAACCAAGACTCAAACACTAAAAGGTGAAAGATATTTTATGTTTTTCTTTGATTATTATATGAGAATTACATGTGTTACCTTTCTTAGAGAAAACTCAGAGGCTTCGGAGAAATTTAAAGCATCCAAGGCTTTCACTAAAAATCAAATAGATCTAAAAACAAATGCCTTAGAACTGACAGAGAAGGATAGTTCACTTCAAATGAAACCATAAATTTTTGTGAACATCATGCAACCACTAGATAATATACTATTGCAAGAACTCCATAGTAGAATGGAGTGGCTAAAAAAAACAAATCAAATTATAAAGAGATGGGAAAATCCATTTTCTTTGAAGCTCATTTAGAAATAATTTTGGGAGTAGTGTACAAAGTAATTTATATCTTGAACATAGCTCAAATAAGGGTAAACTATAGAAAAACTCCCTATGAACAACGAAAAGGTATATCAACCACTATTAAATGAAGATGGTTTACCAAAATTTGATTTCAAAGTCAATGAAGGAATTATTCTTAGATATCCACATAGAAAAAAGGGATACACGTATTACAACAAAAGGAATTTAAATGTTGTTGAATGCATTGATGTAAGAACCCAACCACAACCAATTATCTACCAAGAATCACATGAATATGAAAATTAGGATGAAGAGCATGATGAAAAACAATGGGAAGAAAGTGAGCCATTGCAATTCAAAAATCCCATGTAGGAATGTCCAAAAGAATCATCCAAATAACCAAATCCATGGAGATAAGGAATCAAGAGTTCAAACGAGGAGTCTCATCGGCACAACAAACCATGAAAGCTTAGCTTTGATATCCCTAATGGGACCTCAAAACATTTCTCAAGCTAGTCAAGATGAAAATTGGGTTAAGGCCATGGATGCATAAATAGATCAGATTGAGAATAATGTGACATGGGAGTATGTACCAAGACCTAAGGACAAAAATGTGATTGTAAACAAGTGGTTCCTCATAAATAAGCTCAATGAATATAGAAAAGTAATGAGAAACAAAGCAATACTTGTATGTAAATGATATGCACAAGTCATAGGTGTGGACTTCGCAGAAACATTTGTTTTAGTAGCTATACTTGAAGAAATCAAGATTTTCTTTGATTTTACAAGATTTAGGGGGTTTAAATTTTATCAAATGGATATAAAATCAACATTTTTAAATGGTGAAATACAAGAAGTTTATGTTGAGCAACTATAACAATTTTAGATAACAGAGGACAAGGATTTGGTGTGTAGACTGATGGAATCCATGTATGGTTTCAAATATGAACCTAAGGCTTGGTACTCGATATTGGATAAATATATTAAAAAACAAGGCTTCAAGAGAGGGGCAATAGATAGTAACCTTTACATCAAGATTAACAAAGATAACTTGCTAAGTATTATTGTCTATGTGGATGACATAATTTTTGGAAGTGATGTTGATTCTACAAGAAAAAATTTTCCAACTAACATATAGAAGGAGTTTGAAATGTCTATGATAATGGAACTATCTTTCTTTCTTGGTTTGTAGGTTCACTGAAAAAGAAAACTTTATCTCTTGGACCAAGTACCTTAAAAAGTTATTAAGCTTGGTATTAAATACGTGCACCCGTGAGTAGTATATGCACCAACATAGGGGGAGTATATGCCCTTTTCCAGTAATCTCAGAGGGGGAGAATAAGAAGACCTCATGGTTGGACCATTCAATAACCAAAAAGTAGTTAGGGGGAGTACAATCAAGAAGCAAAAGTGGACTCTAGTGCAAGATCATCAATGACTAGGACTATTTCTAGTAGTGTTTCCATCAATGCCAAAGGGGGAGATTGTTATGCATAAGTTATCATTGGTGTCAATTGTAGTGCCATTGACGTCAAATAACAATGTCATGGGAGATTGTTGGATGCGTTGTTTGAATTTTTCCTTTAATTTTCATGATCAAATGACCATGCAAAGTATTTGTTTCAATATTCCCCTCAAAGACCATTCCAATAATATATGGCATTTAGTATAACTCCCAAGGGAAGAGGAGAAACAAGGTTTTGAAACTCAAAAAGGATTCCAAAGGCTGATGTTTTCTAACCACCCCATCCCACATTACCTACTTTTACAAGATCTCCATGGTAAATATGATCTGAGTGCTACTATGACATGACCCGATCTCTAATTCAGAGTTATGGGAGTGGAGCCTAAAAATCAGAACACATACTACCACCCCCTCAGGGACACTAAATCACTCAAAAAACTTGACAAATACCCTTCGCGATCAATCCCTGAGATGGAACTCATTTTCACAATCTTGACACCCCAAACTCACCCATAGCACATTGTGCATGTGGTTATGAGGCTCCAATTGCACCCATGGGCCTACCTATGTGCTGTTATGACCAAAATGCCCCTATTCTGGGCATGAGGTGACAAGATATATGGAACTTTTTTAGGGATATCCTTTAGAACACTACCCAAAAGTGCCCAAAACTTTCCAAAATGAAATCAATTATGATAACAAGTATGAACAACCAATACTCAAGCAAGATCTTGACGAATATATACCCAATACATGGTACACATTTTATTAAACATATGGTAAACATATAAACTACAGGTCAGAAATTCATATATGATCATAAATGTCTGAACTACATTAGAGAATTATGAAGAAGGTCCAATTCCCTCTCAAGGTAGTTGCAACAACACTTGTTAGCCCACTAATTCATCAATCATTTAATCACTTGTCAAATCATGAACAAGATCCAAAGCAAGAGTACATCATATAACCAACATATAGCCAAAATAAAATCCATGACAAATCAGCCATGAGATCAACATAATAACCAGTACAAGTGCTCATTGATCACAATAATAAAGTAGTTTATATTAACATATGCAAATTCCAACCATGTTATGGACTTCTATATACCACCCAACCATAGATTGGGATGCACCAAATCTCTTTCATCCAATCACCCTTGTGCCATATTCCAAGCATGAATATGGGATCATATAGGTTAAACCAAAATAGAACCATCCATGTATTTTAGAGACGAAACCACCTCAACCCTTAACCATAGTGATTTTACCTAACCGGTCCAAAAATCACTAACATTAAAACAAACTTGGATGCCTCAAAATTTTTTCACCACATCTAGAGGAATTTCCTATCTACATCCATCTATCAAGATTTATAGGAGAAATCCCATCTCCACCCTTGACCCTTGGGAATTTCTTGAGACCACCTCTCTAGGATCCAAAGTCTACCAACCATCCAAAACTTAAACCAACAGAAGTCACCCACAACACCATGGCTGTCGAAGAAATGGAAAGGCAAGCATGAAGCCATTGTAAATCTAGGAAAATTCCACGCCAATGAAAACAAAATACCCAAAGAATCACATATAAGTACCATGCATCCAAATCTAAACAAGGAAATCATACATGAAACCTGTTACCTACAATGTTCTCTTGTTGTAGTTGTTGATCCAACCTTTTGTTCCACTTCCCACCAATTCCTTTACTTGCTTACTTTCTCTAGATCAAAGTGAATGCTAGGATGTTCCAAGAATTCTCTAAGTGTGTAAGAGTGTAAGAGTATGGAAGAAGGGAGAATAAATCTAAACTGACAAAAGTTGTAATGACCAAAAGTTGTGAATTGTTTCTTTGATGCCTTTTTATTGTTGATGTCTAGTCTCTTCCTTTCCTTTTTCCTTTTTCTTCATTTTCCTTCATTTTATCTCTAATTTCCTTTGCATTCATATTTGTGTCTATTCATATCCCCTTTCTCATATTTCCTTTATTTCTTCAATTAAATTCCATTTATTTCCTCTTTGCCTTTGCCAATTCCTTTTCCAATTTCCATAGCCATTATTAAACCACAAGTGGTTCCCACTATAATGTTTTCCCACCATTCAACTTGGAATATGTGTCCCATGACCTTGGTCTAATTTTATTTATAGGGAAAACCAACCCGGGATTTTTACAAACCCCTCCCCCTTGGGGGAACACCATCCTTAGTGTTTCATGTCACTTATGGCCAACAAAACATACTGCTTATTGGAGCTTTATAACATAGCTCGATGCAATCTTTACAATCACAAACACACACACACATATAACAAAAGTTCATTTGCTTCAACTAAAAAATAAAGAAGGATATAATGCTTGTATTTGATCAACCATCTCCCATGTAACTTCATCTGGCCCAAAGTGCTTCCACTACACTTTAGCCTACTCTATTGCTCGGTTTTGGAGCATGAGTTGTTTTCGCTACCATATGCATTATGGCTCTGCCTAGAACTCTCCCTCTGGTTCCACCTGCAATATAGACCAATAAATCACTTGATCAACATCCTACACATATCTCTTAAGAAACTAAACATGGAAAACAACATGGAATTTTACTATTGGCGACAATACAAGTCTGTAGGCTACTGGTCCAATCCTCTCCAAGATCTCAAAAGGCCCACAATATGGAGGTGCCAACTTGGCATATGATCCAATCCTAAAGGATCTCCTCTTGTGCTTGATGCACAAATACACATGATCCCCAACTTGAAACTCCTTGAATTCTCTATGTTGATTTGCATAACTCCTGAGTCCTTCCTGTACTATGTTATCCTCAAATTCCCTCTAATAACCTGCATCTCCTACTCCATATCAGCCAACATATATAGTCCAATCATCACCCTGTTCACTAAATCACTATATTTTATAGGAGTATTGCAAATTTTCCCATAGAGAGCCTTAAATAGACTCATCTTCAAGAATTCATGATACCCATTATTATATGAAAACTTTACGAGTGGAAGATACTCTTCTTACATCCTCTGCTAATGCATGACATTCATCCTCAAGATATTCTCAAGAAACCTATTAATCCTCTATGATTTTCCATATATCTGCGGATGACAATTTGTACTAAAAGCTACCTCTATCCCCAAGCTTGTATCCTTCCAAAACCTGAAAGTGAAATTGGAATCTCTGCTTGATGTGATATTCTTGGGAACACCATGCAATTTCACTATCTCCCTGATGAAGATCTAAGCTACCTCACTAGCTGAATTAATAGACTTCACTACAATGAAGTGAGATGCCTTGCTCAAATTTTCAACCACAACCATGGTGAAATCATGCTCCTTAGATTTCCTTCGAAAAATTGTAATGAAGTCCATGGAAATGACCTCCCACTTCCATTATGGAATCAAAATAATTTACAATAGGCCAACTGGATGCTTACACTCAACTTTCACCTACTAACAATCCAAACACTTTGCAACAAACACAAGCACCTCTTTCTTCAATTTTGGAAATGATAACTTCTTAATAGCTTTCAAAGTATTATGTTATCTTAGGTGGCCTGACTACAACTTGATGTGAATCTCTCGAGATAATCTTCTTCAACTAAACAATGTCAAACACATAGATCATATTATTAAATCTAGCCAATCTATCCCTATGCTCATCCCTATCGCCATCAATATGCCACTACAACCTCTATTTAAGCTACTACTACTTCTCATCATGCTTCCTTGCATGTAAGATATGCTACTACAAATCTGTCCCATAAGAGATCACAGTTGAAATATGGTTTACCTACACTTTCATACTGAGAGCATCTGTAACCCTATTCTCCTTTCCCTTAATGTACCTGACCCAAAAATCAATCTCATTGAGGATAGCCAACCATCTCTCTTCCTCACATTCAGATTGGGTTGGTAAAACATATGCCTTAGTCAACTATGATCACTCATAAAAAAAAATCTCCTACCAATGTGAGATTGTCTCCACATCTTCAATGCATGACTGATAGCTACGAACTCAAGATTAAGAGTCACATAGTTCTTCTCATGCTCCTTTAGTTTCCTTGATTCATAGCATACCACTTGCCCTTCCTGCCTCAAGAGCCCACCTAGTCCTTCCTCGCAAGCATATGTACAAACCACAAAATCCTTATTAAGATCTATAATATTCAAAATCATAGCATTTGTAAGCAAATGCTTCAACTCCTCAAAACTAGTTGCACCCTCCTCGATTCATTCAAACTTATTCCCTTTTCTCTATAAAGATGTAATGGGATAGCCAATCTTTGAAAAGTTCCTAATGAACCTCTTGTAGTAACCTATTAGTTCCATGAATGATTTGACCTCATCCACATTCCTAGGAGTTGGTCACTCCATGATATCTCCACTACTATCCCTTCCTTGGAAACAACATGTCCCAAGTAATGAATCTGAGTCTAAAATAAACTATGTTGCTAATATTGGCATACAATTTATACTCTGTCAACAATCTCAATAGCATTTCCAAGTGAGCTACATCCTCCTCCTCATCCTTAGAATATACCAATATGTCAACAACAAATACTATCACAAACTTGTTTAGATAAGTGTGCAATGCATTGTTCATCAAACACATGAAGATGGTTGGAGCATAGGTAAGACTAAAAGGAACCACCACAAATTCATAATTCCCATACCTTATATATAATGTGGTCTTGTATATATCTTCTTCTTTAATGCACACTTGATGATATCCTCATCTCATATCAATCTTTTAAAATGTTGCATCACCCTTCAACTGATGAAAGATGTCATCAATCTGACAATCGATACATGTTCTTGATAGTCACCTTGTTCAGCTATTTGTAATCGATACACAATCTAAGAGTACCATCCTTCTTTACAATTAACACTGGTGCACCCCATGGTGACACACTTAGCCTAATGTATCCCTTATCAAACATTTATTTAATATGCAACTTCCATTCCACCAACTTCAGAGTACTCATCTTGTACAGTGCCTTAGATGTTGGTGCTACCCCTGACATCAATTCAATAGAAAACTCCACCTCTTTATGAGGAGAAAAATATGGAATAGTTGCAGGAAACACACCCTAAAACTACTGCAAAATAGGATACCTCTTCAAGAATTCATCATCCTCATCCTCCTTCAATTTGTCACTAGAAATATGAACTACAAATACTACACATTCCTTCCTGTAGTTGTGCTTTTCCTGCATAGCTATATCCATTCCCACTGATTTAAGCTTCTTATTTCACCGTAAGATTCTCTTTCCTCCATCATTATCCAGGGACTGAATGGCCTTGTCATAATAATCTACTTTAGTCCTATGAATGAATAACCAGTCCATGCCCAAAAGCATACTATATGATCCCAAAGGAAGCACATTTAGATGTGTTGATGTAGGCATACCATTAAGCTAAAATATACAAGATCTCACCCAGTGATGAACTCTTCTCTTGGTCCCTATAGCCAACTACACAAACCAAGATTCTTCATGCACTTATTTACTCAACCAACATTGATCCACTAGGCCAAGACTAATATAGTTGTAATTAGATCCAAGGTCAATCAAAATAGAAACAATTTGATCACAAAGCTTACCTTCCATCTCGACAATAGATGCATGATTATCTATGTGCCTGTTATCCACTGCTACATAAATCCATGGAATAATCTAACCAATGTCCCAATTGTCTATGCCTCTTGAGCACTATAGATATGAGGCTTGCCACTGTGATGCTCTCCACCACAAGTCCAACACCTCGAAGGTTTCTTGTAATTTCCTTTATTCTACTATTCCTTAGGTCGGGACCCATGTTCTCTCTCAACGGCATTGAACTTCTTATGAGGTCCCATATTCTCCTTATCACCTACATCTTGAGATATTCCTCACTTCTTAGGCCATTTTCCTTTAGTCTTCTCAATACCTTTCTAGTCACACATGAACTCAGGGTTGTGCTTAGACTACTCATAAAAATTCTTCAACTTCTCGATGACTTCCTTCAATGAATGGGGTTCATCATACTTAATCTGATCCTTGAATTCTAATGGAACTCCACTAATGAAACTTTAGACCTTTTCCTTCTCATCCTTGAGGTATGGCACATACCTCAAAAAATACAGAAACTTGGTCATGCACTCTACATCCATCATGGAACCCATCTTAAGCTCATATAATTCCTTGGCCTTCCCATCATGATATCTCTCAGACAACTACTTATTCCTGAAGAGTCTTTTAAAATCATGCCAACTCAGCTCCTCTTCCCTATTGCCTATGACCCACTTAAATATTCCCATCAGATATATGCTTCCCCTTTGAGATTAGGATAGTGTTCATGGCTTTCATGTTCTCTGAATAATCATGCAATTTGAATAACTTCTCCATACCAAAAGCCATGCTTATTCATATTCTGACTTATTCATTTCCCCATCAAAAGTAGGAGGTTTGGCTTTCCTGAACTTACTCCCTCTCTCACTCCACTTGTAAGGATGATGGAGATAATGACAATGATGTCTCTAAGAACAAGAGCTAGAATAAAATCCATGAGTTCTATCTCACCTGTTAGGTGTATCCAAATATCTACCACCTTTGACTATTTCATATCTATCCATCATGTATCTCCTCTAGGACCTACTACCATATGCCCCATTTGTCTTTTCCTCCTATCCATAACTAATCCCTAGCTGCCACTACTTCTGCAAATCCATAATTCTTTGAAGAATCACTACAATGGCTTTTTCGTGAAGTCTGGAAATCCTTTCATGTATCTCAATTAACCTATTATTATCTACCTTTCAATTTCAAATATTTTCCCTCAGACTCCTTAGTGTATTTTCTAGATTAAGAGAATACTCTTCTCCTTGCTTCTCAACCAATATTTCCCATTCCACTGATTTCAGAAAAAGGCCTATGAGGGGAGTCATGTGAACTATAGTCCACCACTCTGCTCTTCATCTCTAATATTCTATTTCTTGCAATCATACCATGTCAGATAAAGCAAATATAAGACATAATCAAAATCATACCTCAGTGTATCTTAGGAGAGGCTATTGCATCTGCACATGCCAATCCGGATTAACACGATATGATATCACCAGCATATCGATTCTTACATAAATATCATAACCATAACCATAACAATCCATGCAAAACAAACACATAGACAACTAACATGCATGCATAGGAATCACATTTACCTCAAGGTCCAGTGTTGTAACCTTGCTATGATACCACTATGTAAGCACCCAATTACACATTTACCCACTTTTACAAGATCTCCATGGTAAATCTGAGCTGAGGACTAATATGAAATGACCCGACCTCCAAGTTCCAATTATGGAAGTGGAGCCTACAAACCAAAACACATACTATCGTGCCTTAGGGACACTAGATCACTTAGTAGTCTGAAAAACACCCCTAGTGATTAATCCCTAGGTTGGAACTCATTTTCACAAGCTTGACACCCCAATCGCATCCACAATGCAAAATGTATGCAATTATGAGACTCCAACCACACCCATAGGCCTCCCTATATGCGGTTATGACCAAACTTCCCTTGCTTTATGCATGTGGTTGTGAGATCTATGCTACTTTTTCAAAGATAGCCTTTAGAACACTGCCCATAAGTGCCCAAAATTTTCTATAATGCAACCAATGATGATAAAAATTTTGGACAACTAATACTCAAGATAAATCTTGAAAAAGACATACCTAATACATGGTACAAATTTCGTGAAAAAACTGTTAAACATAGAAACTACAGGTCATCAAGACATATATGATCATAAACTTTTAAGCTACATCATATTATTATGAAGAATGTCCAATGACCTCTCAAGGTAGCTGCAACAACACTTGTTATCCCAAGAATTCATCAATCATTCAATCACTTTTCCAATCATGAACCAGATCCATAGCAAGAGTGCATCATATAACCATGCATATACCCAACATATAACTAGAATAAAATACATGACATATCAACCATGACATAAACATAACAACCAATACAAGTTCTCATTGATTATAATAAGAAAATATATTATATTAACATATGTGAAGGCCGACCAAGACAGGGACTTCCACGTACCACTCGACCATAGATTGGGTTGAACCAAATCTCTCTTGCATCCAATCACACCTGTGACATATTCCAAGCATGAATGTCGGATCATATGGGTTAAACCAAAATATATCCATCAAGGGATTTCATAGGCTAAACTACCTCAACCCTCAAATACAATGATTTCACCTAACTAGTCAAGAAATCACTAACATCAAAATAAAATTGGATGCCTCCAACTTTCTTCACCACATCTAGAGGAATTTCTTTGTTTGCACCCATCCATCAAGAGTTCGAGGAGAAATACCATATCCACCCTTTACCCTTGGGAATTTCTTGAGATCATTTAAGCAATTTCCAAAGTCTACTAGCCATTGAAAGCTTAAACCAATAGAAGGCACCCAAAACACGATGTCTATCCAGGAAATGGAAAGGCAAGGCTGAAACCACTATCAATCCCAAAAAATCCCATGCTGATGACATCAAAATAACCAAAGAACCACATACAAGTACCATGCATCCAAATCTCAATAAGGAACCCACACATGCAACCTGTTACCTGCAATTTGCTCTTGTTGTAGCTATTGATCCAACCTTCTTTCATGTTGCCTTCCAGTTCCTTTGCTTTTTTTCTTTCTCTAGATCCAAGTGAATGTTAGGATGCTCCAAGAATTCTCTAAGTGTGCAAGAGTGTAAGACTAGAAGAAGATATCCAAAAGCTAAAATGACAAAAGATGTATTGACCAAAAGCTATGATTTTTTCTCTGATTCCATTTTATCATTGGTGTCTAGTCACTTCCTTTCCTTTTTATTTTTTTCTTCATTTTCCCTCTAATTTCCCTTGTATGAATATTTTTGTCTTTTCATCTCCCTTCTCTTCTATTTTCCTTTATTTCCTTGCCAATTTCCATAGCTATTATTAAATCACAAGTGATTCCCATTATAGTGTTTTCCCACCAGTCAACTTGGAATACATGTCCCATGACCTTGGTCTTATTTTAATTACATGGAAAATATCCTCAAGTTGTTACATGGTTCATGAGGGACCCACCTTATCATATCAATGAAATAAGTGGGAGAGATCAATCCCATGGCTGACATAATGATGGGTGGTAGAGCAGTAAAGGAATTGGTCACAATACTCTATTACATGGGGTTGGCAGTGAGTTCCAAGGCACTTATTGGATTGTTCGACTAGAGTTGTTTCAACGAGAAAATGGATAATAAAGTGGCAGGTGATGGAGTGGTGAGGCTGATGGTCACAAGCCTTGATTAAAGGAAATTATGTATAATAATCCAAGTGCTTATAGGATTACCATTTGAAATGAACTACACACAATAGATTCAAGTGGTGAGCAATGAATGACAATCCAACATTACATAACAACACACATCAGGCATGATGTGGCCCAGTGAGATGATGACACATGTTAGTGACATGTATAAGATGACATGTGGAAGTGGCATGTATAGGATGACATGTGGAAGTGATGTGAATAGGATGATATGTGACATTGTGGAAGTGACACGTGGCAGGTGAATTTGGACTTTTTAGGTGGTCAAGTGGCCCTTTTTCGAGTGAGACATGTCAACAACGTGGAATGGCACATGTAGAAAAGTTAGCATGGTAAATGAAGTGGAATTGACCTATAAGGTGAAGTGGTAGAGCCTCGGGATTCACATAGGGGAGTGGTTTTGTAGGGATTCTTAATGTGAAGCAATTTGGTCAATGGGTAGTGAGTGGCAAACTGAAATTTTGAATTTTAAATACTACATATGTTAATTGATAGATCATAGAACCACCCCCTCGTTAAAGTATAGATAGTGGGGGGGTCCCTGTGATGAATTGAATTCTATCACGTCTAATCAACTCACGAGATATCTTGGAGTGAATTGACATGGTGGAAATTGTTTAACATGCATATATGATAAATCATGCACCCCCACCTTTGTTAAAGCTTGTATAGTCATGGGGGCCTTGAAGTGACTTCTCCACCATTAGATTTGGCTAGAAACTAGGAACATTTGGTGCATTTTGAGAGGATTATGGTTGTTTAAATGCATTGGAGAAAGGTTATATGAGCATTCAGTGATTCAGGGATGCACACAACATGCATTGTAACTTAATCCCTAGATCTAGATTTAAGGGAAAAGTGGTCAAGGTTCCAACACTAGTTAAGTTTTCATGCGAGAGAAATATATTTGTCTTATCTAACATCTGAGAGTGCATGATGCATTGACACCAGGAAATGGACCGAATAATAATATAATTGAAAAGTAGTCTGGCCAATGTTCCAAATCTAAGGTTTTGTATAGAGTGGAATGTTATGAAACCAACCCAAAAAAAGATAGAAAATAAAGATCAACACCTTAGAATTCAGCCTCTTCGAGGGGGCAACCTCCTTTACATTACACAAATGAACAATTCTTGGATGACACAAATGACAAGACCTCCTTTCTATATATAAGAGTCTAAGGGGTCATAATATAATCAGAGCCGACATAAAAAGAATAATGTAAGGGCACAATAATAATGGTAGTGGGCTTCTATGGTGCACAATAATAACAATATGGGGACTACATGGACACAACAATATAATAAGGGGGTTGCACTAATAAAAATAAGGGGTTACATTAGTAGTATAGGGACCTAACATGCCCCTCTCCTTTAAAAAGTGTTTTCCTCAATGCTTTAGTATTTCTGGATGCTTCTGTATAAAATTCTCATCCCCCCATGTTGAATCTTCAGCGAGTAAGTTAGAGATACTCTAAAATTGATCAATTTCATAGCTGTCGGGTTCTTTTTTTCATGACTACTTCAGGTTCCAATATGATTTTTTTTTCCTCATCAAGTTCTGACAATATTGTTTGAACTAGGATCTTCTCACCTATATTCTTCTTTAAGCATGAAACATGGAAAACTAGGTGCACTCAGGAAGATGTAGGAAACTCCAATTTGTATGCCATAGTACCGATGTTTTGTAACACCTTGTACAGACCATAATACATTGGTGATAATTTATTATCCTTCTTAGCTTGCTTGAGGGACATTTTCTTGTATGGTTTTATTCATAAAAATACCCAATCGCCTACATCAAAAATTCTTTCACTGCAATGTTGATATGCCTATTGTTTCATTCGATTCTGCAGCAAAGTGGGGTTATCCCTTAAAAGTTGTAGAAATTGTTGTTGATGCTCGATGTGATATTTCATTGTTTGGACCTTTTTATTCTTTATATGTACTTCTATATTTAGAATTTGAGGTGTGGTAATTCTTGCCAATGCATTACAAGATATGGTTAGATTCATTTCTTGATGCTCGATGTGATCTTTCACTTCTTGAACCTTTTTCTTCTTTATATTTCCTTTTACCTTGAGAGTTTGTGGAGTGGTAATTCTTGCCAATGATTTACAAGATATGGTCAGATCCATTTCTTCTTTGTCTAGGGTTGGTTCTTTATGTATATCCTCTTCTTTTGACATCTCTTGATCCTTTTCTTCCTCCTCTTCACAATCTATGTAAAATAATTTCTTCTTAGCACACTTATGACCTTTCGTGTATTTTCTATCACAATTGTAATAAATCCCTTTTTCTGTTTTTTATTCCAATTGTTGTGGTGTAAAACGTGTAGGCTGTGGAAGGCTAGGAGAAAAGAAACTTCCATATTTATAGTTGTGAGAGGTAGGATTCCTAGTTTCCATAATTCAGCTTTCAATTTTTCTTGCTAACCTGAATTCCTTCTCCAATGAATCAGGTTCCCAAAGACGAACCTCATGTTAAATGTTACCCTCTAAAGTACTATGAAGACATTAATCCTTTGCTTCTCTGGAATATCATTTACCCTTATATTCAATTTTCGGAAGTCCTCAATGTGCTCTTCCATTGAACCCTTTTGTTTGAGATTTATCAATTCGCTAAAGAAGGTGTTTCTATTTGTATCATCATAATGTGCTATCATTTCCTCCATGAAAATTTACCAGGTGAAAAGTGATTTATGAGAACAAAGCCATCTATAACATACAAATTGATTTGTTTCTAAGTATAAATATGCAATATGTACCTTTTGTAATAGTTGTACATCATGTAGATTGAAATATTGCTCCATCTGTAATATCCAATTTACCAGATCCTTTCCATCAAACTTCCTCATATAAATTTTTCTTTATTTTAGGAGCTCGATATTGAATCTATTGTATCTCTAGGTTTGAACTTGTGACTTGCAGTAGCCCTCTACGTCATCTTTCCAATGCCATCAGCCTGATTGAAATTAGATTCTTGAAGAAAGGGTTATGCCCAATCTCCCAATATGACCTAATAATATACTTTTTTCGGTAGAGCGAACTTGTACGAAGCTCCACATGTCACTGTTTCGACCTTCAGACCTGAAACTGATACATAGAAACCACAATCTGTCCTCTTTATGTACATTTTTACAAAATTTTAATATGATGCTCAGAGAGAAAGTTATGATGATTTTCCCAAGGTCACATGTTTGGAATGTAATTCGAGAGTTTTCAAAAACCCTAACATCCTCATATCATATCTTCGAAAATATATCAAGAAAAGACATGAAGTTAGGATCCGAGATGCAAAATGGTTTTAGCTCAAATGGTCTTTTTTTTCACTTCTGAAACATGTATCAAAAACGTTATATGAATATTCCATGATTACCATTTTAGAGCAGTGAAACCCTAAAATCCAAAGCTCTCATACCAAATGTTATGAAACTAGCTCACGAAAAGACAGAAAGAAAGATCAACGCCTTAGAATTTAGCCTCTTCGAGGGGGAAACCTCCTTTACATTACACAAATGAAAAATTCTTGGATGATACAAATGACAAGACCTCCTTTCTATATATAGGAGTCTAAGGGGTCATAATATAATCAGAGTCGACATAACAATAATAATGTAAGGGCCCAACAATAATAGTAGTGGGCTTCTATGGGGCACAATAATAACAATATGGGGATTACATGGGAAAAAAAATATAATAAGGGAGTTTCACTGATAACAATAAGGGATTACACTAGTAGTATAGGAACCTAACATGGAAAAACTATCTAGAAATTTGGGGCCCTAGCCCATACAACAACATCAACTAATGTTAAGAGATATATTTATGGATACAATTGAATAGTGTCATTATAAGGTCATGTTCTTGTTATTTATTCGGTTGGGATGACGTTGAGCCCCATAAGATCCAAGGAACCATTGATTTAAGTCATACCTGAGTCTTATAGACTGAATTTACAGTAGAAGGCATTAAAATAATATTATAGGTTTTTAATATTATCCTCCATATAATGTAAACCCTGACACATTTTGTTGATTTTGTTTAGTATAAATAAGCTAAGAAAGTTTGTAAATGAGGTGTGGATTTGATTAAATTATTTAGAAGTGGTTTTTTGTGTGTTTTAGTTTTATGGTGTGAAAGGTGCAAAGCAAGTTAGTTGCATGAAGTTTATAGAGGACGAGCGATCACATAAGAGGTCATAAGATCAGTTCAGAGGATGACAGTGAAGCCGAGTTGAGGACACATGACAGGGAGTTATCTGTAGAAAAGAGGAAAAATACACAAAATAGAGCTAAATATATAAAGATATAAACTAAGAATTCAATTAAGCATTTTCAGGTTGGTGCATGTATTATGCCTCCTTCTATTTGGTTATAGAAAATAAATGTAACAATAGTTTTGTTCCTACAACACCATTCATTAATAAAATAAGTTTCTTAACTATATCTAGTATATCGTTTGTTGTTGAAGTGATTCATTTTATAATGCATTAATTTTTTTTATTGGTTAAGATTGTCCATTATAATGATTCACTCTCCCCCTCACAGTATAATTATATTTTCAACACTTATCATACAACCTTGAGAATGAAATGTGAGAGTGTGTCCTTGATTACATATTTGACTAACACGAAGAAGATTATGTTTCAAACCTTGAACATACATGAAATTTTCTATTTTATTATTTCCATTATTGATTCTAGGTACATTTTCTATCTATCCTTACTGTAGCATTATCTCCAATTGTAACACTAACTCAATTGGCCTCTTTTAAAGTGAGAAACTTGATATTTTCACCTATCACATGGCTTCCACATCCATTTTCAATGTACAATTGGTTTCCTTTGTTTTGGCATGAAGTGTAGCTCATACATGCATGGATTTCTCCTTAATCTACTCTTATTGTTCCCACCTTTTCCAAAATTTTGTGGATTTTTTGGCAAGGTTATCTTCTTCACTATTTTTTATAGGAGATTCTATAATGTCAGTTCCACAAAAGTGTGTTATGCACCCATAGTTGTTTCACTTATAACATACAAAATTTAATAAAACAAAGGAGAAGATGGATTGTATTTTATATTTGGGAACCCATAAGAGCTTCTATTTTTCTTTCATACATGGTTATATATTACAGGTTCTCTACAATCTATTGCTTTATGACAAAAACAACTGCAAGAAAAACCATAACTAAATAAAGAGTTTTGTTGCTGAGTCAGGTGAGGCCACCATGTTGGAAAGATATTCTAAATTCATCCTTGTTGTCCTTGTCATTTTATTTCTTCTTGATGCCTTCATTTGTTATGGGTATTTTAAGAACATCAACCTACTTTTACAATTTTATTGATTCACCTTCTTTTGTGACTTTATAGCCTTAGAATTTGAATCTTCTTTAGGAGTCTTTTGATTCTCATAATATCCTAGACTAATATATTTATTTATAACTAAAATGTTTTCAAGAAAAATAGTAACTAAAGGAAGATTTTTGCAACCAAGTCATGTGAGGCCACCATGTTGGAAAATACCTTTTGAATTCATCCTTGTCATCCTTGTGAGGAAGGCTAGGTTTTTGCATGACAACATTTTCTTTCTTCTTGATGCCTTCATTTTTTATGGATATTTTAAGAACATCGACATAGCTTTTAGGATTTTGTTCATTCACCATGTTTGGTGACCTTATAGCCTTATAATTTGAATATTCTTTAGGACTCTTTTGATTCTTTCCATAGCCAAGACCAATATTAATGAATTGTGACCTTTGGAAATTGATGATATCATCTAAAATTCAAAACTCTTTTAAAACTTTAAGATTCTATTCAACTAAGGAGTTTTTTTATCTAGTTCTTTTCTTAAGAAATAATTTAAGCTTTAGCTTCTCCGAAATTTCTTCCTTTTCATTCAACTATATTCTCACATCTTCCAATATTTTTCTTCTTCTAGTTGAATCCTTAGGATAATAATAGTCTTATCTCTTTCTTCATGTCTTTGTGACATTTTTTTATTTTCCATCATTGTCCTCCTCTTCATATTTTTTGGTTCCTCATTTTCTTTCAAATTCCTTTTCTTAAGCTTCTTAATTTTCCTTAAGGAGCAAATGAATTCTCCAAGATCCACTTGCCCATTTGTTTTAGCATTTTCTTCTTCCTCTAAACCATCATTTCTTTCACTTCGCTTTTATTTTTCTAAAGAGAGTTTCTTCTGAACCATTATAGAAAATGTTTTCACTGCACTCTTTAGACAAGTCATTGACCCCTTTTGAATATAAACTCTTCTTTGTTTATAAGAATTTTTCTTCTTTTCATGTTTGTCCTATTTTTGGTTCGTTTTGTGTTGATGATGTTTGCTTCATTTCTTTACATTATGGTATTCTTCATCATCACTACTTTAATCCTTTTCATATGGATAATTAGACCCAAAATTCCCCACTTTCCCATAGTTAGAACACTTGAAGGGTAACTTACCTTTGCATCTATGAGATCCCTTTTTGAGATATCTCACAAAGTTTGATTTCTATGTGGTTGATTCACTGTTGGAGCTATCACTTGATTCATGCTCTTTATTATTCATCTTATTTGAAGCTTTAAAGCATGTTTCTCACTTTGATGGCCTTTCTTTTTCAGTCTTCATTTCATATCCCACGAGGAACCCATGTAATTCATCTATTATCAATTTATCAAGTTCCTTCATTTCTTCAATTTCTCTGTAATGTTTTCTTGAATCCAAATCTCTAAGTGTCATAAGTTTCTTGGAAATTAAAAAAAATGCTTTTATTTATAATACATTAAAAACTATGGCCCAAAAGCAATGGGAGCACAAAGAAAAAAACAATTGCCTTGTCTAATGCAATATAATCAATGTACAATAAATAAAATAGAAATGTTCCTCTTAGAATAGTTATGATTGTCCTTAACGGTATTCATTATGCTTGTATTCATTTCTGCTGCTATGTCGATATGAGTTAGATTAAATATATAGAAATAAGAAAAAAAAAGAGGTTCTAATTCTATAGCACGAAAGTAATTCAAAAATAAGAACTATATGACGGTAAAATATTTTTTTCCAGACGTGTTCAGTATTATCACGTAATGCAGTATTTAAACTTTGTACGTCATTTCTAGAGGATTGTACCATATACTGTATAAATGTTATTAGTACTCGTATATAGAACTAATAATGCACTATTAAACTATCAATAATGCTACACGTTTTTCACTTTCATTCTAAATGATAGTCACTCATGGTCTACAATTCCAAGAACAATATCATACCACCCAAAAAATTATTATATTTGTAACTAGCTCCTCCAAAAACTAGTTTTACATGCATTTGTAACGTGCATGCTAAAAATATTTCATGATGTATACTTGGCAAATGCTTCTACGAACAACACAATAAAAATAAGTATTGTGAAATTATCATATAAATATTAAACATATTTTTTAGACACTTAAGATAGTTAGACTAGTAGATAGAAGAAATAATAATAATAATATTAATAATAATAATTGAAAAACTAATGTTGGACTACGAATATTTAAGTTTAATGCCTTCCTTTAAAAAATAAATAAAATAATCAATGGCATGTATTCCTAGATTCTTATTTTCTTTGCAACTTTTGAAATAAATAATATTGAGGATATGTAGTAATTTATATAGTTATTTTATTGGTTTTCCTCATTAAGAGCGATAGATCAATTTAGAATAGATTCTATAGCCCAATTATGAAGAGTGTTAATGATGTTTCTAAATTTTGAACATTAAACATTTATATGTATTACTATACTTAATTCATTGTTAGGAAAAATAGTAAGAGGGGGGTGAATCAAAATTTTTTATTTTTTATTTCATATTTAGAATTATGTATGTCACTATTATTCATGTGACCAACATATATCCAGTTAACTTAATTTGACATATCTTTCATCAGTGATTTAAATTAACCAATTAAATATTAATTCATTCACTATTCAAAATGTAGTAAAGAAAAAATATGTCACAACACATAAGAAACACACATAGAACAATAGGATTTTAGGTAGAAACCCAATGTGGGAGAAAACCACCATTGTCGTTGTCTCTGTCTTCTTTCATATTATATAAATAAAATCTTCGTTACATTTTCTACTAGTGCAAACTCTTACCAGTACACAGGCACCCACCTATATGAGGGTACAACCTCCACTCATCCTCCAACACCCACTGGAATGGAGATACAACCCCCTACTCTCATTTACTGACTCCTACTAGAAGGGAGCTCTGACCCCCACTCTGAAGACTACAACCGTCAACACCTTCTGGGCCTTGTTTTAGAATGTTTCACAATGGATTTAATTGTCAACCAATCATCAAAACCCACCTTTCCTCAGCTTTTCATACTAGAACCACACTAAAAATAAGCCCAAACCACAATCCGAATTGAAATATTAAAACACAAATCTGAACCACTAAATCTCTGTAAATCAACTGAATTTATAGAGCATTAATCCACTGAATCCAAAACCCAATGAGGAAAAATAAACTTTAGAATATATATGTGACTTTTCTTAAGAGAGCTTGTGTATATAAGCACTTCCTCTATATAAAACTTGTGTACAAATATCAATTACTAAACATTGAATCATTTAGCTCACTGTAACAATGAACCACTCACTGAGTCAAGTACTGAACCAATGATAGATCACCACACCGTGGCATCATTACCAGTCAATATTCCAATCCATAAGCAACCAAACTGATACCGTTAGACACAACTCATGGAGACATCATTGAGATTCAGTAGCAGATGGAATATACATCATCAACAATTATTGTCAAGCAACACTGCAAACCTTGTGCATATTTGACTTAGAATATATACACGATATTTATTAAGAATAAAATGTATGTGTACAGATCTCAACATACTGAAGAATACATCACATAATATATAAGTGACTACCTCGAAACAACTTCATTTATATATTTGACTCTTAAAAACAAACATGCATACCAAATCTGGATATTGTCACTACAAAGACAACTTCCATTACACAAATCTCACTGTCACATATTCAAATTAGAGCATCATTATAGCCACAAATATACCATCATTATCTATAGGTATAAATAGATCAAGAAAGTTCATTCATTATTCTTTACTACACTTCCAAATCTATCAAATCTAAGTCTTATCCTTGCTCCCTTGTTCACACCTATTTTAGATCAAATCACATCTGAATACATGATTCACTTGCACACTTAACACCTTGATCTCCATCTCCTTATATATATTTTTCCTTAGCAAATACTTTAGGTAAATCCTTTGGTAATATCATTAGTATTTTTTGATGTGATAAAATGAATTTTTCCTCTCCAATTACTATGGGACAATACCATGTTAATGACCCCTGGTATCTAGATTTTCATGGTTTGAATTCTATACACAAATTTTACTTACAATACCTGCATGTGTACGTGGCCCTTCTTCACAGGAATCACATATATTTTTTCAAAATTTGAACACTTTAATCATCTAAACTATCATTTCTCTGTCCATATCCTAAGTAGCTTTTATACCAATCTACATTAGTTCCACAATCATTATATTATCACAATGTTGACATCAACTAAATATTTCATCAAGTAGGTTGTCATCAAGGAAAACACATTAGACATAATGTTAACAATCTCCCCCTTGGACTTGATGGCAACCACTTTGGTGTTTGGTCATCACCTGCAAACACTGAAAAACACACCTACAAACCCTAAGACTTATTTTCAAATACCTCTCTCCAAACACCAAGTCTTATGTCCCCCTTTGACATCAAGGGAAAAGGGATGAATCAGGTTGTATGAAGTACTTCCCTTGTTTGATGAACTAACCAGGCTCACCCTAAGCATATGCAGAACCTTTGGAAGATGTACAATAGAGTTGAAGGTTGTATCACTCAACCAAATATGACCTTTCCAATCACCAATGACTCATGATTACATCAGACACCCAACATATTGGGGTTACATATTTGACTCAAAATTTACATCAATGTCCCAAAATAAGGGAATTACATAAATAACATGACTTGATCAATAGCCCATACATGAACAAAGTTTACAATGATTTACAACATGGGTCTCTTCATAACTTTTACATCAAGGGACATATATGATAGTTATAACAAAAAACAAGAACCTCAACAATGAGGTAGCAAGACCATAGTAGTCATTAGTAACCACCATACACCATATAGGAGTCTGTAACATAGAAATATGTTAGCATCAACATAGATAGCAACATGATCATCCTCAAACATATATGACAAGACTATGTAGGCACCAATCTTTCCTCATCAAGTGCATTAAGTAGTATCATCAATCAATAATATAACTGCAACGTAAGAAACCCAAGCATTCTGACATAATGAAAACACATATATATTTGCAGCAATAACATGAGTAATAACCATGCATCCACAATGATATGTACTCATCATAAGCACCATCCTACAATAAGGAGTGCTCGAGAAACTATGATGCCAACAATGAACTATTAGAAGCATAGCATATAGCTCCTCTTGAGATTGTGTTAACTTTTCACCATAAAATCTAATCATGTCCATCTCATCAATAAACAAATGCACCAAGGAATTATTTCATCAATAATAATATAAGATTTTGAAAAAATTCATAACCTTATCATAAACCATCATTTCTAAGCAGCATAAGGGAAATATTAATAGTCTACAAAAGTTCAATATTAGAACCAAAAATCCAATAATAACTAATGGAAGTATATGAGAAGATCCCCTTGAATTTGTGCCACTCCTTTTTCATTATTAAGAGGCATATGTGACTATCTAGATAAAAAATCATGTATACATGCGACTATATTTCATAAGATCTGCACACAGAAAGTAAACTTTTGGTGATTACAACTACAACTCCCCATGAAAAATGTCATCACTGTTAGAGAAAGTAGCAGAGTGAGGAGGCATGAATCATTCCTAATTTCTATCTGAGATGTTCAAAGGAATCATGTGGAAGAATCTTGTTAAATAAATCTACAACTTGTTCCTTTGAAGGGACATATTGCAACTTGACCTTTTGTTCAAGCACTTTCTCTCTAAGAAAATGGTATTTGATTAGGATGTGCTTAATTTTGGAGTGCATGTCGTGATTGTTAGAGATACTTATGGCACTAGTGTTGTCACAGAGAATAGGTATAGTTTGATGGTAAGTGAATTGAATGTCTTTCAATGTTTGGATCATCCATAGAAGTTGAGTACAATAAGAGGCAACCATGACATATTTTGCTTTAGTAGTTTATAAATCAATAAAACTGTGTTTCTTATTGAACCAAGAAACTAAGTGAGGACCCAAATAGAATACACCTCCACTAATACTTTTGCAATAATCAACATTACCTCCCAAGTCTACATCGGTGTAAGCATGAAGTACAAGGTATGCATTTTTGGGATACCATAAACCAAAATCTTGAGTGCCTTGAAGATACTTGAATATCCTCTTCACTGCTTGGAGACAAGTTTCCTTAGGATTTTATTGAAATTGTTCAACTATGCCAACTGCATGCATAATTTTTGGTCTTGTACCAATAACATAGATCAAGCTACCAATCATAGATCTATATTCAAATTAACTATTTGTAGGAGAATCATCATTCTAGCTTATATTACACCTTGCTACCATTGATATGCATACATGTTTACAATATTCCATACCATATTTCTTCATAATTTTCTTGAGATACTTGGTTTGAGAGAGAAAGATACCATTTTTAGTTTGATGAACTTGAAGACCAACAAAGAATGTTAGCTCACC
Organism: Pinus taeda; assembly: GCA_000404065.3. NCBI lineage: Eukaryota > Viridiplantae > Streptophyta > Pinopsida > Pinales > Pinaceae > Pinus > Pinus taeda. The sequence goes on along the minus strand of APFE031356191.1, from coordinate 214,224 downwards.
AAGTAAGGACATTTCAATTTCCTGTTGCATAGCTAAAGAAAATCCTTTACTCATAGATTCAACATTGCTTCCAAATCTGATGTCATCTACATAAACCACTACCATTAAAAGTTTGTCTCTATCAAATTTGGTATACAAATTTCTATTTGCAGATCCTTTCTTAAACCCTCATTGTTGAAGATACCTATCCGGACGATGATACCATGCATGAGGAGCTTGTCTTAACCATAGAATGCCTTCTTATTTTTTCAAACAAGATTATTATCATTTCCAAGTATAATCTTTCATGTTGTTCAATATAAACCTCTTCTTCTAGATCCCCATTTAAAATTTGATATTTAACATCCATTTAATATACCTTAAAGTTATGAAAGATGGAAAGTGAAAAGAACATTCTTATGGCTTCAAGTCTAGCTACAGGTGCAAACTTTCTTCAAAGTATATCCCTTCCTATTTAGCATAGCCTTTCCATATAAGTATTTCTTTATTTTCAATTACTTCTCCATTTTCATTTAATTTGTTCTTAAACACCCACTTTGTCCCAATTACATTTTTATTATGAGGCCTTGGAACAAGTTCCCATGTCTAGTTAATTTTTATTTGATGAAGTTCTTCATGCATTGCCTTAACCTAAAAATAATGTTTGCTTGCTTCATTCAAATTTAGAGGTTCAGTTGTGGATAGTAAGGATAAGTGGCTAGATGATCCAAAAAAAATTCTTCTAGTTTTTATTCTTGCTTCCTTATCACCTAGAATTTTAGATTCATGATGATGTTTATGAATGTACGTTGACGGAGTCTTTTATGTCATACCTGTATTTTCATTTCCTTCTTCTTATGCTTCTCTTTCTTCTTCTCCTACAACTTATTGGAGTTTAGTAGGAAGATATTCATCATCTGACTGTGCTTCCTTTTCGGTACCTATGGATGCTTCATCAATAATAAAATCTATACTTTCAACAATATTTTTAAGCCTTTTATTATAATATTTATATCCTTTGCTTCTAGAAGAATATCTAGGTAGGATTCCTTCATCAATTCTAGATTCAAATTTTCCAAGCTTATCATCATTTTATTTATGAAACATTTTCTTCCAAAGATTCTGAAGTGTTTGACAGTTGTAGGCTTACCATACCAGAGCTCATATGGAGTTTTATCATTGTTTACTCAAACATGAACCTTGTTAAGTATATCCACGATTGCATGTACCACTTCTCCACAAAAGATGTGATGTGTTCTTGACTCATCAAGCATGGCACGTGCCATTTGTTGAAAAAAAAAAAATCATTCTTTCTACCACTCCATTTTTTTGAGGAGTTTTAGCTATGGAAAATTGCCTTTTGATGCCATGTTGTTCATAAAAATTTAAAAATTCATTTGATATAAACTCTCCTCCTCTATCATATCTAAGACATTTTATTTTTACATCTAATTCATTTTATACTAAAGCCTTGAATATTTTAAAATTTTAAAATGTCTCATCTTTATACTTTAGTAAACCAACCCAACACATTCTTGTAAAGTCATCAATCAATAACATGAAGTATTTTTCACCACCAAGATACTTATTTCTCATAGGTCCACATAAGTCAGTGTGAAGAAGTTCAAGGTTTACTTGAAGTACCTTCTTTAGCTTTAAACTGAACTCTTGATTTCTTACCAAATTGACATGATTTGAAAATGCTATTTTTAGGTGGATAAATGTTGGGAAAGTCACGAACTACTCCCATCATTCCTGATTTGTATAACTAGAAAAATCTGAGGTGCCCAAACCTTTTGTTCCAAAGCCAACTTTATTTATATTTGCTCAAAAAACAATTCTCTTTGCCACCCTCTAGGATATAGACATTGCTTGGAGTTCTAGTTCCCTTGATTATGATCTTACATGTATTCAAATTTCTTACCACACAATTATTTGATCTAAAAATAACTTCATGCCCTTGATCGCACATTTGACTAACACTTAACAAGTTATGTCTTAGCCCATCAACAAATAATACATTCTTAGCCTTGACCTTTTCTTTTAAAAACACAAACCCTTTTTCTTTAATTGTAGAAAGTTAGTTATTACCAAAAGTCACATTCTTTTCTTTCTTAATTTCATTAAAAGAAACAAAATTATCTTTGTCACCTACCATATGCATCGAACACCCACTGTCAATGTACCATAGATTCTCTTAGTTTCCTACAGATAATGATACCACAATTTTTAGAAGAAGTAATTTTCCTTTTCCATACCTTGGGTGGTATTGTCCTCTATTCATGCTGATAAGATGACTTCATCCTACTTCTACATTCAGTTTCTTCATGACCAAATTTATTTCAAATATAACATTCAATTTCATTCTAAAGAGGTGAGAAAGCATTATAAGAATATTTCTTTGTCCCGATTGCATTGTGTTGTTTTCTTGCTTGTCTAGTCATAATCATTTTATAAGCAACATAAGGAACTACTTTGTGACTAAAGTTGTGACAAGTGAAGCATTGATCATTAAAGTAAGAATACCTAGCAGCATAATACCTTCTTGAGTAGCTTTCATGATGATGAGTCTTGTTGTAGACTTGAAACGTCGACATTAAAAATGACTACTGTGGTTAATATTCTGAATTCTCATTCTCAAGATTCTCACCACAAAAATCTTCAATAAACTTTCCCTTTGTTCATGGAAAGGGTTTTTTGCATGATAAATATTTGGTCCTTCATTCTTTTGGTGATTCCTATAATTTTGATGATTTCTTCCTTTTACCACATTGACATAGCTTTTTGTACCTTTTTCCAGAAGATTTCATAACTTTTGATGTTTCTCCATTTTGATTTGGATTTTATCCAAGACCTATTTTGATTAGTGGAGAATGTTGCACTTTAATGATTTCTTCTAAAGTTTTGTATCCTTTAGCAAATCTAAGGTTTATAGCTTTTGTTTTCTCAAGTTCCTTTCTTAGACACAGAATTTCAAGCTCTAAGTTTTCACAGTGCATTTCCTTTTCTTGGACTTGTTTCTTCCAAACTTCTTCAACTAATTTGGCTTCTTCTAGACAAATCTTTAGCTAATTTATTTCTTCAACAAGGGTTTTTTTCCTTATACATATTGATTTCCTTTTCTTCAATCTTGTTTATGACCCTAAGTCTATCGATTTCTTCTAGAGAATCCGTAAATACATCATTAAATTCATCTACACATTGTCCTTCAAATGCCGTAAGTAATGGAAAATCCTGATTTGATTCATCATCCTCATTATTGGAAGAATATTCACTATCTTCATGAATATAAAATTTTTCTTGTTATCAAAATTTCATTTGAAATTATTCTTTGGAACATTCTTTCCTCTCTCATGATTTTTTTTATAAGGAATTTTAGTAGCACAATGACCTACTCTTCCATAGACAAAACATTTGAAAGGAAGCTTACCTTTTAACCTACCAATTCTTACTTGAAGCTTCTTCACAAAATTCACTTTTTCTTCATCTAAAACATAACTTGTTTCCTTAGGCTCTTTGTTTGTTTCCATTTGTTTGCATCTTTGAATGTTATTTCTCTAATATCTCATCTCATAAGCTGCCAAGATCACATGGATCTATTTAACAACGAGATTCTTCAAATCCTATATTCTTCAATGGTGGAAACTTTGGAATTGAACTTTGAGGTTATAAATCTTAAAATATTTTCAACAACAATAGAATCCTTTATTTCGTCACCAAGGATTTTAATTGAGTTAAGAATCTCATCTACTCTAAGGAAGAAGCTTGTAATAATTTCATCATCATGCATTCTAAGAGTCTCATACTAAATTCTAAATGTTTGAAGTTTAGTGTTTTTTACTTTAGTGTCACCTTCATATATTTGAACAAACTTATCCCATTTTTCCTTTACGATATTAAGTTGCATGAATATCAAAAACTTAGATTCAACCAAACTGCCCAATATAGCATTGACGACCTTTTCATTGATCTCATATTGTTTCTTCCCTATATCATTTGTGGGAACGAAGGTTGGGTATTGACCTTCTCTGATTCCAATTGCTAGGAAAAATACTAAGAGTAGGGGTGAATTAGTATCTTTAACTTTTTATTTCATATTCAGAATTTTGTATGCTAATGTTATTCATGCAATCAACATATATATGTGAATCTTGTGAATAAAAACAACATATATCTAGTTAACTTAATTTGAAATATATTTCATTAGTGTGTTAAATTAACTAATGAATTATTAATTCATTCACCATTCAGAATGCAGTAAAGAGAAAATATATCAAAACACATAAGAAATGCACATAGAACACTAGGATTTGATGTGGAAACCCAATGTGAGAGAAAACCATTGTTTCTACTGTCTTTGTCTTATTTCTTATTATATAAAGAAAACCTTGATTATATTTTTTACTAGTAAAAACTATTACTAGTGCATAAAAAAACACCTGCATGAGGCTACAACCTCCACTCGTTCTCCAACACCCATTGGGAGGGAGCTACACCCCCCTGATCTCATTTACTAGCTCCTACTAGAAGGGAGCTCCTACCTCCACTCTAAAGACTACAATCGTCAAAACCTTGTGGACCTCATTTCAAAATGTTTCACACTAGATCCACCTATCAATAAATCATCTAAATGTGCAGGCCACCTTTCATCAAATTTTCGTAGTGAACCCACACCAACAATAAGCCCAAACCAATATCCAAACTGAAAAATTAAGACACAAATTTGAACCACTGAATCTTTGTAAATCAACTAAATATGTGGAGCATCAAACCACTGAATCGATAACCCAACCAGAACAAATGAACTTTAGAATATATATACATGACCATTCGTAAGAGAATCTATGTATATACACACTTCCTCTGCATAAAACATGCGTACATATATCAGATCACTGAACACTAAATCATTTAGCTCATTGTAACACTGAACCATTCACTAAATCAAGTATAAAACCAATCACAGATCACTACATTGTGGCATCATTACCAATCAATATTCAAATCCATAATCAACTAAACCAATATAGTTAGAGACAAATCATGGAGACATCATTGACAATTAAGAACAAATAGAACAAACATCATCAATAATTATCATCAAGCAACATTGCAAACCCTGATCAGATTTGACTCAAAATATATACGCGATAATTATTAAGAAGAACATATACGTGATTATACTATGGAATACCCACATACAAATCTCAACATACTGAAAAAAACATCACAAAATATATACATGACTACCAAAAAATAGCTCTGTGTATGTACACAACTATTCAAAAACAAACCTGCATACAAATATAAAAATTTTCACTACAAATACAATTCCCATTCCACAAACCTCACTGTCACGGATTCAAATTACAACATCATTATAGCCACATATCTACCATTATTATCTACAAGTATAAACAAATCAAGAAAGTGTATTCATTAATCTTTACTACACTTTCAGATCTATCATATATGAGTCTTCTCTTTGCTCCCTGTACACACCTATTTCAGATCAAATCACATATGAATAGCTCATTCACTTGCACACTTAACTCCCTGATCTCCATCTCCTTGTATACATTTTTCCTTACTCAATACCTTGGGTAAATCCTTTGGTAATGTCATTAGCATTTGTTGATAGGATCAAATATACATTGTTGCTCCAATTAGTATGGGCCAATACCATGGTAATGACCCATGGTATCTAGATTTCCATTATTGAGATTATGTACACAACTTTTACTCACAAGACCTGTGTATGTACGTGACCCTTCTTCACATGAACCACATATATTTTCTCAAACTTCACTTTTATCATTTGAAATGTTATTTCTCTATCTATGTTATCTATAGCATTTGTACCAATCTACATTAGTTACACAATCATCATATTATCACAATGTTGGCATCAAGTACATATTTCATCAAGCAAGTTGCAATCAAGGACAACACATTCGCCATAATGCCAACATTTGTTGCCTATACCCTACTTCAAAGTAAATCATTAGTGATTTTACTTTGCGACTAATGCAAACATTTATTTGCAAAATTGACATACATACCTCATCTTCTGCATAGGAAAAACTCTGCACAATGAAAAATAATAATAATAATAATAGGTTGACATTAATTTCCTTGTGCACCCCAGATTTTCCTGAAAATATTGTGTTCTAATTTTATCCCTACTAAATAAAGTTTTGAATATAAAATATCGGGACAATAAAAGCTCTAGGAACAATAAAATGTTCATCACATACCCCATTACGAGGAATACTACATTGTGAGATCAGTCGTGAAACCACCCGTTCTCTCGCATATAACTTGTTTTCTAGATTTTTTATTGTGAATAAAAAATACATATGCTTCTAATATAACATAGATTCATTTGTCCCACATTTCGCAACAAATATGCTCGACTAACCCACAATAAAAAAACTTGCTCTTTTCAGTCGGTCGTGTTGTTAATTGATAAATGCGTTGATATTGAAGGCTTTTTATTGATAATATTTTAGTAAGTGATCGATGCATATGATATTATTGGTGATATTTTAAGTGTAAATAATGCTCATCTTCATATTTCTTAATATATTTTTGTATTTCCAAATATGTTTCAAACTAGGCATAAGTGAAGAAGTGCAGAAGAAGTCTATTATGTGGAGGAAGCTTACAATATTAGAATCGCCACACTTATCACAAAAAGAATTTTTTTGCTAATATTTTAGTATTAAATATTGCATATTTTCTCAATAACATTTCCTATGATTAGATTATTGATAATATTTTAGTTGTAAATAATGCATATTATTGCTATTTAAATGATTATATATTTTAGTGTTAAATTGCATACTCTATACTTCTATTATTAATAATATTTTAATTGTAAATAATGATATGTTTCGAATTAGGCATATATGCAGAAGTGCGGAGAAAGTTCATTATGCGTAGGAAGCTTTCTATGTGGAAATCACCACACTTGGTACTAAAAGCTTTTATTGCTAATATTTTAGTATTAAACAATGTTGTTCACAATATCACCAAAGCAAACGTTGGGATTATAAGATTGTTTCTAATAATTTAGTCATAAATAATGTTTATCTCCCTACGTCTATAACTAATTATGTGGGGTCTGCATTTCTTCAACATTTTTGTCTTAGCCCATGCTTTCTCTGCACAATAACATATGCACAACTTCCTTTGTACACGCTCTCTCTAGACATGCTTCCTCCATAGACACTCTAAGATAGACTCCACCAATGCCAGTAGATATGATACATCCTATCCTTTTATTCAGATAGGCTAAAATGTGAGTGTTATTATTATTATTGAGACTTTTTTATGGTGGCCCCAATTATGATTATAAATTTATTCGATCCATTAATGCTTTCGCCAAATTCATAATCTATTAATATTATAGCAAAATAATATGGTAAAGGATTATGGTTAATATAGTTAATATATATTAACGGTAATCATAACAAGAATTGGGACTATACATCAATGTATGCTCTTCCTTGTAATTATATAATAGAGAAGAATGAGTCTCTAGAACATTATAAAAAATGAATCATTGTATGAAAGATTGATGTGTGGAGGTTGACACAATGAGTTGTGCACAATGAAATTCCATACAATGTCAATGTGAATGATAAGGACTATGTTGTGTAGGTACCACTAATTGGAAGTGAGCTTGGAAATATCTATTTGAAGCCAAGTTCCTAAATATTTAAATATTTCAAGATTAAAGAACTGCGAAAAATAATGATTTTAACAATATTATTGGCAATGTTTTAGTTATAAATAATGCTCTTGTCCTTACTCCACACAACGAAACATAATAAAATTCTCCATTTTCCTGCACATACCCCATCCTCTATAAGCATTCATATGATATACAATATATGATATGGGAATTTGCAAAAGTATCTCTACACAAAGAAATTTTAAATGGAGATTTGTTCTAGAAATAAACAAATTTATCCCATCTTTCATGCAGTCAAAGCTCCACACAATGAAACATAAACGCTCTGCATGGTAAAAGGTTCGCACAATGAAATATCCTATACATACTATCTCCTCCACAAACATTCATTTTTAACACTAATGCTCAAAGAAATAACACACTGTCAAAGCAATAACACATTTTCAAAGCAATCACAAAACCCCCTGGTCCGCTGCACATACCCCATTTTCCAAAAAAAAATATCATCAATGAAAAACACATATGCTTCCAATATATTACAAATTCATAAATGTGATTTTTCACAACAAATCCATTGTGTGCACAAATATCACATATTAATGGTAATAGTTTAACAATATAGTATGCACCATCTTGTTTCCAGGAAAACTAGTGTCTACTCAGATCTGCTAGTCCCACTAAGACGGGTAGCTATCTTAGAAACAAACAATTCAAACCAACTTGTGTTTTCCTTTATGAGAGATAGATGAGAGAGAAGCAGAGACCAACCTCAGTCTTTTGCTTGGATTCTTGCTTGTTTCCTCTCTCCTTTGGTAGAGCTTTGCCACTCCTTTCTCACTTGTCCCACTTCAAAGAACACCTGTAGAGTCAAAGTAGCCAAATACCATCAAAGCATAGAGATCTATAACCATAAAAAAGGTAGAATCAAATGTACTTTAACCATACAAATACATCAACAATTACAATATTAAAAAATATACAAGTATATGGAGGAAAACTCAAATAGCTTTATTGATAGAAGTAGTAGAAGAGAGGATTACAACCCAGCTGTCTGATCTAGTCCCATCCTCCCAGCATGAAAGCCCCCCTCACCTCATGAAAAGCTAGATAAGCCAACAATACAATGCTTTATAGAGAAACCAATACCACTTCCTTACAAAATAAAAAATTCCAACCTATGGATCTCTAGGATGAGGGATCCATATACAGATATTTGCAGGGGGGTGAGTCAGCTTCTGGGATTTTGACTAGTGTCATTTCACTGATATTTCTTGGTTCCATTTAGAGATTTCATTATCTCTTACTCATCCCTGGGCCAATTCAGAGAGGCAAGTGTCATATGAGCAGTTTCTAGAAGATTCTTTGAGTTTCCTCCTAGCAAACTACCTCTACCATTTGTCTGTTCTTGCACATCACACCCTAAAGAAGGGATTTTTAGTATGCATCACACCCTTTGTGTGTAACAGGTGAGATGCATCACACCCTTAGCATGGAGCAGTCTGTATGGTCTAGCTTTGACTAGTTCTGAGCAGTTTTTCAGGGAGAACTTCTAGGAAATGATGTAATCAATTGAACTTGATCCTCTAGGGTATGGAACAACACTTTTAGGGGTTTAGAAGCCCTTGGTTTATGGACATATGTGATTGGGTTTGCAGTTTCCAAATATGTCTATAGGAGTTTCCCCCTAAAGCATGAGGTCGTAAGTCTTCTAATGTCGAGTGAAATGCTTTATCATGAGGATCCGAGGTTTTTTCGAACTGGAAGGCAACTTGTAATAAGATAAAATACAATACATTATCTTCATAATATTTTCATGATCTAGCTGAGGTGGGAATTCCCATGCTCAACTTTATAATTTTATTTTCATGTACATAAGACAAAAAACCGTCTGTGTGGCAGACTGATGATTCTGGTAGAGCCATCATCCCTTAGCTTGAATGATTATCTGTGCAGCTATGGAGTACATTTGATGCCTTTATTTTCCTGAATATCTTGCATCCGGGATGGATGAAACTAGATCCAAGGTCTTCAAACTCATTCAATCTTCGCCCGAAGTACAAGTCGATCCATGTGAAAATATGTTCTAGTGTCGAACATGGAAAGACATTGCCTGATTACCAGCTAATGATGTAAGATGTTAACAAGTGTGAGAGGAATCAAGGATAATGGTAATGACCCTCAAGGTACTGCAGTACAATTCACGTGGTGTGAATACATGAGTCAATGTCGAACACCATGCAAAATATTTTGTTTAAAGGCCATTGATGTAAACCTATCGCCGGAAGTGAGAAACTTGCCATTGAGGCATGAAAACTTCAAAGTACTGAAAGGGTTGTTCCTAAGTCAACTTCTTGGATAATGAGATGATGTGGACAAGAAGTGACCCATCGTAAGAGGGCCTTAATGAATCCCACATCTACGACACAAAAAGGAGAAAATGATTTTGTGGAGGTGAAAATGATCTAATGATACAAGGTTGAGGGTGGCGGTCATGAAAGAATGGAGCGTGAAGGTATTGCAGTGGATGAGGCATTAACTAGGTTGGTGAATTCTCTCAGCAACTTCTATTGAACATATAGGTGACACTAAAATGGATTGGTAGTGTTAACCCCAAAAATGGATGGTATGGAGGACCAATGGTGATATGACTGGTGAATGGAATAACCCAACCCGACTCAATCATGGTGATGGAGTGAAAGCGTCATGTTCAAGAGCGTCCTGCTACCAATGAAGTTCTTCAAGTTTTCTTCCCCTTTTCCCCAATGATTTATGACCAGTACCTCTTTATTTTTGTTAAGATTGAGGAGGATAACATATGCTTGTTCTATAATTTTCCCTTCGAGCAAACCTGTCGCTATGTTTTAGCGAGCCTAGCGACAATGAAACTTGCTCTTGTCCATATGTAAAAGTTTGTCGCTATTGTTTTAATGAGTTTAATGACAAAGAAAACTCAGTCCATTTCATATTTAGAGAGTCTAAAAAGAGATGAAAAGGAAACTCCAATAGTCTTTTTTAGTATTATAATCCCTTAAGTCCAAAAAAGTATAAAATAATACGAAAGGGGTGACTTTTCCGATCACTTTAGTGAGCTGAAAAAGACAAGCGCTCGATATTTTTGTGTAATGATCCCTCAGGTCCAAAAATATTAAAATATAGAGGAGGGATGGCACTTCCAATCACTTTAATGAGTTGGAGAGGCTAATTGCTCGGCAATATTTTCATATTTTACGAGTATAAAAAGAGCTTAAAAGAGACTCGTCTTTGAGGAACGACTGATGTTTTCGGGTAGCAACTGGTTCGAGGTAAATTTGGAACTTTTCAATCACGACAGTGTAAATAAGGTGGCTAACAGAATCACTCGTCGCATTTGTTCCTCAAAAGGGTAAACAATCAAGTGGAGGCGTATGATCAGCTAAAAATTCGAGGTGATGGTAAGAACATGACCAAAGCTCAAAATTTGATAGCAATGCAATCACAAAGGTTATTTAACGAAAGGTGGATTCATTTTTTAATGAGCTTGAATCTTTAGAAACTATGCTTAGTGCTAGGTTTATTTTTTAACGATCTTGAACTTTGCAGAAACATTGCTCGTGATAATAGTCGGAGATGTTCAATTCACCATTAACACTATGTTCTTTTGACAGTTGTACTACCTATTCAACTGCTCCATCAAATTGATTAGAAATTTAAATACATGCTTGAAAAATGAGTTAAAAACCAACGTCTTACTTGAATTACATGAACAATAACATAAAAGTAGTTTTACTTCTCATGTTTACCATTTCATTCAAATTTGGGATTGTTGGAGATGTGGAGGTGTTTTCCCCCTCGATTTTCATCAGTTGATTCCAGGAGATTTGGTGGACTATTTTCAGCACCGTCTAGACCAGGTAGGAGCTAACCCTGAGCTCTTTAATTGCATTCTTTCCTTTTTTTATTATGAGCATATTTTATTGTTTTTCTGGGCCTCAAGGGTTTGAACAATTCGTTCTCTCCCCATCGCATCTAGTGTACATTGAAAGGTGTGATGCATACTGAGTTGGCCATTGGCCAGTGAGTATGCATCCCACCTTGTACATAGCTAGGGTTCGATGGGCGTACGGAGGAAAGTTTGTTCACTATTTGTGCATGGAAATCCTGCGTGTTTTTGCCCTAATTAGGATCCTAATTCTTCTCTTGTTTGCTTTTCATAGATTTATCAGATCAAGCTGGTAATTACATGGCATGAACATGAGCATGAAGAACAGGATATGATTGCCTTACATGATCTGGGTAGGGCTACTGCATTGTGAAACTGTGGCTTGCTCAAATTCTTCCACATTTCCAGCATGAGGCAACAAATCAATTTGTTGCAATATCTTCTCAATGTATGGGATCCTACCAGCCAAGTGTTCTAGATTAGAGGTAAATCCATCCCTTTGATAATTGAGGGTATGTACTTCTTGACTCAGTTATCGAGGCATGGTGCCCCTCTCTCACTATCAGGATCCGCCTGTGGGGGTGAATCCATGAGGGATTATATTCGTTGGTTCTATAGAGATGGATCTAAACCAAGCAGGGATGGCAAGATCAGTATTCGAGATGTCACTGACCAGTCCTTGGGGACTATCTTATTTGCTAGATTGGCTGGTAGCATGGCTCTTCACTTGGCCAACAGGTCCTATATGCAGTATGCCTTTGAATGCCTTGAACCAAAGGTATTCAACTAGTGTGATGCAAAACTTATGGTTATAAAAGAACAACTTTCCAAGGTGAAGACCGAAAGATTCAATAACTTTGGTTATGGTTATATTCTAACCGCTTTTGCATTAGAGAGGATCCCACTAATGCAGCCACAGTACATTTCACTCAGACTGACAGAACCGATAGAACCACGAATGCAGAGATGGGTTGATCTTATGGCCAGACATGCTGGTCAGTCACAGATTTCATTCTCTGATGCCTTCTTTGAGTGGTTCAACCATTAGTAGATGGTTTACACCGAGTATCCATATGTTGGGATGGATTTCCGGGGCAACCTAGATTTGGTGTTGTTGGCTGGTGAGCAGTGGGGTGTTATAGGTAAAAATATCTGACTATATCTCTATTTATTTCTTTTATAATGTTCTTGTTTTTTTTAAAAGTTATCAATTACTAATCAAATGCATATATTTGTAAATATTGGACCAGTGTGACTAGTAGTGCGCCCGAGAGTAGCAGTTGCCATTCCAGCAGGAGAGGCTGTAGGGAGGGCTGTCCTTCGTGATCTGGATGTAGCATAGACCCTTGCAGTATTGCAGGATCAGATCGAGGGTCTCACCCTTGGTATTCAAGATGTGAGGACCGATGAGTTACCTCTGAGATTACAACGCCATAATACTGAGTCGATGGACTAGGCTCTTACGTATGATCACACAGCCAGTGACTTGTTATCACCAGCACCATTAGTCTAGGTTGCTTTCCTACATTTTTGAGTTTTTGGGTCGTATGACCAATTTTGTCCTGGACGCAGAACATTTTGTAAAAACTATAAACAGTTATATATATTTTTGATTTTCGAAGTTTTATTTTGGTTAAGTTATATGATCCTGATGCAAATGTTGATTGAAATGATTTTTCTTTTATAAATGTTGCAAATGTCTATCTAACACATAATTTTCTAATGAAACAGTTAATATATTTAAGTTTCTGGAAATGTGTTGATATTGAATAGAATCAAATTGCCTTTCCAAAATCCTGACCTTTAGGAACATACGATAGATAGCTGGATTTTGAATGTAATAGATACTAGTAAGTTGTAGGATGACGATTTGTGAGTCTATCCTAACAACAAGTCGGTGTATTCCATGTGAAATGGCATCAGGGAGAAGCACTATCAATGCATTGTACTCGATGATTTTTTTCGTTGATCAACCAATACATACCCCTCTCAAACTCACTAATTCACTGCTTGGATCAAAAATGGCCCAGGCTGTAGAATATAGGTTCCTCGTACTACAACTGGCTCCATTGATGTATCTAACAAATTATTCCAATAGGTTTGACATCTGCAACAAATGAAAAAGTGGATTACCTAACCAAAACAATCACTCTTGTCAAAAATGAAAATGTAACAAAAGCATGAAAAGAGATTACTACACTTAGTCAAGTATAGTAATGCTTAAGGTACAACCCGTTTTAGATTTGCGACAGTGGAATCCCATTGTAATCTACTAGCTCGTAGGCTCCTCTTGCTAATACTCACTTAACAATGTAGGGACCCATCCACAATGATTGGAACTTACCTAGTCCCAATTAATCGAATTCCTGATCCTAAAGTAAGACCAGATCACCTTCTAAGAAGACACGGGGTTTGACATTCTTGTCAAATTGCGCCTTGAATTGTTTCTTATTAGCTTCATTAGCCAAGGAAGAATCACAACTAGTTTCATCAAGTTGGATTAATTCCAAGAAACGAGCCTCTTCCTCTAAAGTTGTGACTCCACTAGGGAGTGAATAGTTTGTTTTTGTTACTATTGTTTTCTTTATAAACTACAGATGGAACTTGAAGTTAAGCCAGCTAGCCTTTGAACTGCTTTTGCTATGCAACTTCAAAGTAGATCAACACTACTTCAGTCAATTTCGAGTTGGTTTATGAACTGAACATCTGACTTGGAAACATCCTAAGTGCCCTGGTGGTAGCTCAATAACCTCATTAGATCAGCCCCTATACTTTTTGTTTATTGCTTATCATAAGCTCAACCTAACTCCCTAAACTTAGCTACAAACTATGGGTGAAAACCAAGCTCAGTCTCATCCATGGACCATCGCACTATCTCTCATTTGAAGTTTGGATGCATCGCACCTCCCGTGTGCTACGGGTGAGATGCATCCTTGTTTCCCTTAAGGATAGGTGCGATGATTGAATGAGACTATTTCTCTCTCCAGATTTTGGTTTTTTCTTCATTGTTTTCAGCCCTATTCAGTAGTTTTGCTACCTATGATTAGTTTATCATTGTTGAAGCCTTCTTCATTTACATTATTCAGCCTCCATTGATAAGGAATTGTAAATGTTTTTTATGTATTTTTCATCATTTACAATCTTCCTTTGCAAATAGTAGCTTAATCGAATTGTCATCCTTTGATTTGAAAGTGTCGCAACTATCCTTTCTAGTCAAGAAAAAGAGTGTCGTAAAGTCTTCCTCTTTTGGAGAGTCAATTTTACTTTTTCCATTGTATTTTATTTGAATTTTCAATTATTTGAAGTGTCGAAAGCAATTTTCCATTCAAAGTTGAAAGTGTCATCTTATTCTTCCTTTCGTTTTTGAAAAGAAATTGCTAAAGCATCGCTTTGAAGAAAATTAGTTCAGATCTATACTTAGTTTTCTTTATGTCATTGTCACATTAAGGAAATGGAAAAGCAAATATATGCATGTGCATTTGCATTTAGACTGCATGCAGAAATTGATTTGGGAAAATTGCATTTAGTGTGTGCTCTCTACTCTATGTTGAAAGAATTTTTCTTTCCTTAGTAGCTAGGATTTTCATTGCTAAAAGAAAATAAACAACTCTTTATCATCTTAGATTGCATAGTTAGGAATTGTACATCTACATCACGCGATGAACCTTGAAAGGAAAACTTCTTAAGAAATATAAACCTAAATGAACATAAAAATGCTTTGGAACCTAACGCACAACATATAGAAGTCTAGGCTAGAGATGTATTCCGGCGTCATAAAGCCTGGTAACTATCGTTTTCATCATAGGTTGGGTGATTCCTCCTCTTTTATACGACAAGTGCCAGTATGGACTTGTGCTCCCACGTGTTGTCGAGTATATATTGGGAGACTGTAATAGGCTGATATCCTTTATCCTTAGGAAGTCATGTCTGCCACCCTATCGATCACAATGCATTAAACACAACATTCAGGAATATTGACTACCGTATGTAAAGTCCTCGATAATTTCTCTATAATTTACCACCAGGGTGTATATTACAGTTTTGTGATTGGTTTGGTAATTCCTCTATCTAGAATTCTAGAGTAGTCACTTTCATTCCTTTTCAGACACCTTAAAAGAAAATGTCCATCTGAGCACTTATCACTTCAAGCTCATTAAAAATCGAAGGCAACTAGAGTCATCTTTAGCTTTTTCTCGACTCTTAAAAATTGAAAAAGCAAGTTGTGTCAAAGCATCATAAAATTTAATTTATTCGAAATAACATCATTGTTCCCTCGTTGGTCTTAGGTTGAGAAAATGGATTCCACCAATCAAGGATTTCTCCTTGGGGGAAATCCTAGTCCTTTCTCTTCTTGGGGAGATATTGGTGCTCCACACATGGCTACATTGTCCCTTCTAGAACTCACACTTGGCCTACCAGTATGGCTATTCTCGACCTCTGTCATTCAAAATACCATAATTCCTCAACAATCAAATTAGCAACCAGATGGTATTGGAGTTTCTTCCTCACCTTCCACTTTGTTTGTTTCTCCCTCTCATTCTTCCTCTTCGCTTGGTGAAACTAATAATACTAAAAACTAAGTAACTGAGAAGAAGAATAAAGGGAAGGAGAAGAAGAAGAAGAAGAAGAATCCAATAGTGAAAGGGGGCAACCATGCATCGTTTGGAAAAAATCCACACACTGCACCATCCAAAGGAAAATCTCCATGTGTCATTTGCAAAGGAGACAACCATCATTGAGATTTTCCTTGCATCCCGCAGATCTTGAGAGACTGGTCTCCCCGCTTTCACAATACGATGTCTTCAATCTCTGTCAATCATGTTGCGAGTACACCATCAAATAGTGAAAATGAAGTCAATAGACAAAAAGGAAGATCTAAATTTCCTTGTAGGATATGTGAAGGTGATCACACCCTCCACTATTTTCCTTTTCTGGACGAAGCTAAAAGAGTCTTAGATAACCATCCTCCTTCACTGCAGCGACTTCCTCCTAGATACAAGAAACTCTTGCCATGTCCATCGCTAGTTGAAAATCTGATTGACATACCTCTGTTGTCGGTCAAAACACCTATCATTGAAGATAAACCCTTTGAGTCCACACCAGACCAAAATCAATAGGTTGAGATGGCAGTCAACCCAATCTTGTCTTCAGAAGGTCCACCTTCATATGATACAGTCTCCAAAGAGAATGAGAATGACACCGTTCAAATTCTTTTTGTTAACATAAAGTCTAATGAACATGAGGGCAATCTACCCATTCCTTTACCACAAGAGGGAAGTTCCTCATTTCAAGAGATTCATTCGGTCATTTATTTCGTCCCTCCTCCAAGAAATCTAGTCGTTTCCTTTCATTAGAATCTACTAGTGAGATCCTACCTACCATCTAATGTGCCATTCTGAATCATAGTGCAAGCTTACAGAATGATCATGGCTAGCACTATCATAGATGAAGGGGCCTCCGTGAGTATCCTTTCCTCAACTACTTGGAAAGAGCTTGGTTTGCCATTATTTCTGCCTGAGATTTAAAAAATTTCAGGCTTCAATAAAGGAACCAGTTGACCATTAGGGATCCTTCCAAATTTTCCTATAACTTTGAGAAGGAAAACCGTTCATCTGAATGTGATGGTAGTACAAGGGCCTCTAGATTACAATCTACTCCTTGGGCGTGACTACATTTACAGCATGGGAGCTATTGTTTCCTTGCTCTTCCGGGTGATGTGTTTCTCATATGAAGGTAGAATGGTACAACTTGTTGACCAGCATTCATTCCCCAGTTTGAACACAGCTACTAGTCAAATTCCATCCCTAAATGGTCTCTTTGCACAAAGAATGTCTCATCAACCTCTAGCCCATCCACCTGATGACCACGAGTGATTTAGTGAATGTGACGAACCCAGGGGGCATGCACCCTAGCCTTCTTTGGCAAGAAAACCCCAGATAAAAGATAAGTTTCCTCGTAGGATATATGATCAGTCTGACACACCCGTCCGTTTAGGATATGGGATCAATCTAGAATAGGATTCCCTCGTCGAAGGTTATGTGTTTGGAAGTGGACTCACACCATTCACCTTTGTCCATTTTGATGGACAAAGCCAAGGAAGTATTTTTTCTACAACATGGATGAAACAACCTTACCTTAATGCAAGAACTTCCATATGGTAACCTCGAAACTTTACTTTTATTTATACCTGGGGGCATGCTAACATTTTCTTACGCAAGTGAAAAGCGACTAGCGTAACTCTAACCCTGTAGTATTTTACTAACTTCAACTACTTAAGTTAGGTGATTGGTCTAATCCACCATTCACCTTTGCAGGTGCTGACGGCACTGGCAAAGCAAAGGAATTGTTTTGTATGAAGCTATCCTACCTAACCTTAGTAGTTCATTAACCCCTAGTGTAATTAGTTTTGTAGTTGGTCATTCCTAGCCTGCATACAAAAGGCTCATGAGAAAAGTTTGACATGGGGCAAGCTCACTAAAAAATGAACCTACTAATGAGAGACATCCTTAAAAGATGACTAGAATGAGCAATGTTTCCACAAAGTTCAAGCTCATTAAAAAATAAACCTAGCACTGAGCATAGTTACTAAAGGTTCAAGCTCATTAAAAAGAATCCACCCTCGGTAAATAACCTTTGTGATCACATTGCTATCAACTTTTGAGCCTTGGTCGTGTTCTTACCATCACCTCCACTTTTTAGCTGATCATACACCTCCACTTGATTTTTTACCCTTTTGAGGAACAACTACGACGAGTGATTCTGTTAGTCACCTTCTTTACACTGCCATGATTGAAAAGTTCCAAACATACCTGGAACCAGTTGCTATCCAAAAAAATCACTCATTCCTAAAAAATTAGTCTCTTTTTAGACTCGTAAAATATGAAAAGATTGCCAAGCAATTGGCCTCTCTAGCTTGTTAAAGTGATTGGAAGTGCCATACCTCTTGTATTTTAATCTTTTTGGACCCGAGGGATTATTACACAAAATGATCTAGCACTTGTCTTTTTCGGCTCACTAAAGTGATCAGAAAAGTCATCCCTTTCATATTATTTTATAACTTTTTTGGATTGGAGGGATTATACTACGAAAAAGGACTACTAGAGTTTCCTTTCTATCTCTTTTCAGACGCTCTAAAACTAAAAAGGACTGAGTTATCTTTGTCGTTAAACTCATTAAAACAATAGCGACAAAGTTGTCCATATAGACAAGAGCGAGTTTCACTGTCACTATGCTCGGTAAAACATAGCGACAGGTTTTCCCAAAGGGAAAATTATAGAACAAGCATATGTTATCCTCCTCAAGCTTGACAAAAATAAAGAGGTACTGGTCAGCAATGACTGGGGAAAAAGGGAACAAAACTTGAAGAACTTCATTGGTAGCAGGTCGCTCTTGAACATGACACTTTCACTCCATCACCATGACTGAGTTGGGTTCTGTTATTCCATTCACTGGTCATATAACCATTGGTCCTCCATACCATCCATTTTGGGGGTTAATGCTACCAATCCATTTCAGTGTCACCGATATGTTCAAGAGAAGTTTCTTAGAGAATTCACCAACCCAGCTAATGCCTCATCCACGGCAATGCCTTCACGCTCCATTCTTTCATGACCACCACCTTGAACCTTGTATCATTAGATCGTTTTCACCTCCACAAAATCATTTGGTCTATTCCATGTCGTAGATGTCGGATTCATTAAGTCCCTCCTACGATGGGTCACTTCTTGTCAACATCAGCTCATTATCCAAGAAGTGACTTAGGAACAACCCTTTCAATGCTTTGAAGCTTGCATGCCTCAATGGCAAGTTTCTCACTTCTAGCGATAGGTTTATATCGATGGCCTTCAACTAAAAGATTTTGTGTGGTGTTCGCCATCAACTCATGTATTCACACCACGTGAATTTTATTGCAGTACCTTGAGGGTCATTATCATTATCGGTAATTCCTCACGCACCTGTTAATAGATTACATCATTGGTTGGTAATAAGGTGATGTCTTTCCATGTTCGACTTCAGAACATCTTTTCACATGGATCAACTTGTACATCGGGCAAAGATTGAATGAGTTTGAAGACCCCAGATCTAGTTTCATCCATCCAAGTTGTGATATATTTAGGAAAATAAAGGCATCATATGCACTCCATAGCTGCACAGATAATCATCCAAGCTAAGGGATGATGGCTCTACCAGAATCATCATTCTGCCACACAGACGGTTGTTTGTCCTATGTACATGAAAATGAATTTATAAATCCTAGCATGGGAATGCCCGCCTCAGCTAGATCATGAAAAAATTATGAAGGTAATGTATTTTATTGTATCTTATTATAGGTCGCCTTCCAGTTTGAAAAACCTCAGATCCTCATGATAAAGCATTTCACCCTACATCAGAAGATTTACTACCTCATGCTTTAGGGGCAACTGTTATAGACATATTTGCGTACTGCAACCCCAATCACATATGTCCATAAACCAAGGGCTTCTAAACCCTTAAAAGTGTTGTTTCATACCCTAAAGGATCAAGGTCAACTGATTACATCATTTCCCGGAAGTTCTCCCTGAAACACTACTCAGAACTGGTCAAAACTACACCTTATAGACTACTCCATGCTAAGGGTGTGATCCATCTCACCTACTACACACAAAGGGTGTGATGCGTATTGAAAATCCCTTCTATAGGGTGTGATGAGCGAGAGAAGACAAATGGTAGAGACAGTTTGCTAGGTGGAAACTTAGAGAATATTCTAGAAACTGCTCATATGACACTTGCCTCTCTAAATTCACCCAGGGATGAGTAAGAGATCATGAAATATCCAAGTGGAACCAAGAAATATCAGTGAAATGAAACTAATAAAAATCCCAGAAGCTGACTCACCCCCCTGCAAATATCTATATATGGATCCCTCATCCTAGAGATCCAGAGGGTGGAATTTTGTATTTTGTAACGAAGTATTGTTGGTTTCTCTGTGGAACATTGTATTATTGGTTGATCTAGCTTTTAATGAGGTGAAGAGGGCTTTCATGCTGGGAGGATGGCACTGGATCAGATAGCTAGGTTGTAATCCTCTCTTCTACTACTTCTATCAATAAAGCTATTTGATTTTTCCTCCATATACTTGTATATTCACTCAACCAAACAAGCCTCTTCCTCTTCCTCAACAATCAAATCAGTAACCAGATGATACTAGAGTTGTTCCCTTGCCTTCCACTTCGTTTGTTTCTCCCTCTCCTTCTTCCTCTTGGCTTGGTGAAACTAGTAACAAAAACGAAGTAACTGAGAAGAAGAAGAAAGGGAAGCAGAAGAAGAAGAAAAAGCTAATGGAAAAAGGGGGAAACCATGCATCGTCTGGTGAAAATCCACACACTACAACCCCAATCACATATGTCCATAAACCAAGGGCTTCTAAACCCCTAAAAGTGTTGTTCCATACCCTAAAGTATCAAGGTTAATTGATTACATCATTTCCCAGAAGTTATCCCTGAAAAACTGCCCAGAACTGGTCAAAAATGGACCATACAGACTGCTCCATGCTAATGGTGCGATGAATCTCACCTGGTACACACAAAGGGTGTGATGCATACAGAAAATCCCTTTTGTAGAGTGCGATAAGTGAGAGCAGACAAATGGCAGAGGCAATATGCTAGGTGGAAACTCAGAGAATCTTCTAGAAACTGCTCATATGACACTTGCCTCTCTGAATTGGCCCAGGGATGAGTAAGAGATCATGAAATCTCCAAGTGGAACCAAGAACTATTAGTGAAATGACACTAATCAAAATCCCAGAAGTTGACTCACCCCCCTTAAAATATCTATATATGGATCCCTCATCTGAGAGATCCAGAGGTTGGAATTTTGTATTTTGTAAGGAAGTGCTATTGGTTTCTCTACAATGCATTGTATTGTTGGGTGATCTAGCTTTTCATGAGGTGAAGAGGGCTTTCATGCTGGGAGGATGGTGCTAGATCAGATAGTTGGGTTGTAATCCTCTCTTCTACTACTTCTATCAATAAAGTTATTTGAGTTTTCTTCGATATACTTGTATACTTTTTAATCTTGTATTTGTGGATGCATTTGTATGGTTAATGTGCATCTGATTCTACATTATTTATGGTTATAGATCTTTATGCTTTGATGGTATTTTGCTACTTTGACTCTATAGGTGTTCTTTGAAGCGGGACAAGTGAGAAAGGAGTGGCGAAGCTCTATCAAAGGAGAGAGGAAACAAGCAAGGAGCCAAGCGAAAGACTGAGGTTGGTACTCTCTACTTCTCTCTTATCTATCTCTCATAAAGGAAAACACAAGTTACTTTGAATTTTTTATTTCTAAGATAGCTACCCGTCTTAGTGGGACTAGCAGATCTGAGTAGAAATTAGTTTTCCTGGAAACAAAATGGAAACTCTGCTGGGGAAAAAACAGTTTTTTTGTTTGTTACCTATGTTTGCTTTATAAACTACAGATGTAGTCTGAAGTTAAGCCAGCTAGCCTTTGAACTGCTTTTGCTATGCAACTGCAAAGTAGATCAACGCTGCTTCAGTCAATCTCTAGCTTTGTTTATGAACTAAACATCTGACTTGCAAACATCTTAAGTGCCCTGGTGGTAGCTTAACAACCTCATTATATCAGCCCCTATACTTTGTGTTCACTATCTATCATAAACTCAGCCTACATCCCTAAACTTAGCTACAAACTGCGGATTGAAACGAAGCTCAGTCTCATCCCTGGACCATCGCGCTATCTCTCATTGGTAGTTTGGATGCATTGCACCTCCCTTGTGCTGTAGGTGAGATGCATCCCTGTTTCCCTTAAGGACAGGTGCAATGATTGAATGAGATTGTTTCTCTCTCCAGATTTTGGTTTTTTCTTCATTATTTTTAGCTCTATTCATTAGTTTTGTAGCCTATGATCAGTATATCACTATTGAAGCCTTATTCCTTTACATTATTCAGCCTCCATTGATAAGGAATTGTGAATTTTTTTTATTATGTATTTTTCATCATTTATAGTCCTCCTTTGCAAATAGTAGCTTAATTGAACTATCGTCTTTTGATTCGAAAGTGTCGCAACTATTGTTTTCAGTCAAGTAAAAGAGTGTCATAAATTCTTGCTCTTTTAGATAGTCGATTACACCATTTCCATTGTATTTGATTTGAATTATCAATTCTTTGAAGTGTCGAAAACCATTTTCCATTCGAAATTGAAAGTGTCGTCTTAGTCTTCCTTACGTTTTTGAAAATAAATTGCTAAAGTGTCGCTTTGGAGAAAAGTAGTTCAGATCTGTACTTAGTTTTCTTTTTGTCATTCTCACATTAAGGAAACAGAAAACAAATACATGCATGTGCATTTACATTTAGACTACATGCAGAATTGATTTAGGAAAAGTACATTTAGTGTGTGCTCTCTGCTCTATGTGGAAAGAACCGTACTTTTCTTTCCATAGTAGCTAGGATTTTCATTGCTAAAAGAAAATAAACGACTATTTATCATTTAGATTACATATTTAGGAAGTGTACATCTACATCACATGGTGAACCTTGAAAGGTAAACTTCTTAAGAAAGATCAACTATAAAATAAACCTCAATGAGCATAAA
Source organism: Pinus taeda (assembly GCA_000404065.3). NCBI lineage: Eukaryota > Viridiplantae > Streptophyta > Pinopsida > Pinales > Pinaceae > Pinus > Pinus taeda. Next base: position 191,038 of record APFE031356191.1, on the reverse strand, counting down.
AATGCTTTGGAACCTAATGCACAACATCTAGAAGTCTAGGCTAGAGATGTATTTCGGCATCGTAAACCCTAGTAACTATCATTTTCATCGTAGGCTGGGTGATTCCTCCCCTTTGATGTGACAAGTGCCAGTACAGACTTGTGCTCCCATGTACCATCAAGTATATATTGGGAGACCAAAATAGGCTGATATCTTTTATCCTTAGGAAGCCATGTCTGTCGCCCTATCGATCACAATGCACTGAACACAGCATTCGGGAAGATTGACTACCGTACATAAAGTCCTTGGTAATTTGTCTATAATTTACCACCGAGGTGTATATTTCAGTTTTTCATTTGGTTTGGTAATCCCTCTATCTAGATTTACAGAGTAGTCACTTTTGTTTCTTTTCAGACTCCTTAAAAGAAAAGGTCCATCTGAGCACTTGTCGCTTCAGGCTCATTAAATATCGAAGGTGACTAGAGTCATATTTAGCTTTTTCTTGACTTGTAAAATTGAAAAAGCAAGTTGTGTCAAAGCATCATAAAATTCATTTAAATCAGAATAACATTTTCCCCTTTTAATTTTGAGTTGATCAAAACATCCACAATCGTGGAAGAAAGTCAATCAAAACCCCATCATTCGCAGAGACTAACGAGTCAACCATCTTTGACTCCATAAATGAAACCATTTTGGGCCAAGAAATCTCATTTAAGTGGGTCAAATTCTCTTGGTTTATTTGAAAATTGTGTTTCAACATCATTAAAGACTCCAGTTACTCCAATTATTTATGGTATTCCTGCCTCTACAGAAGAAGTTGCACAGTTACAAAAGGACATTAGAACTGATCCTGGTGTAACGATAAACACTTCTATTCCTGAACCAGCTCCATCTAGGGCTGATTTGGAAGGTGTTAGCCCTCAAACATTTGTTGTTGTAGAGTCTATACCTTCTTCGGCATCATAAATATTTTATGGACTCGCCGGTCTACCCCTTCCACCTGGACTGATTGCCATAAAAGAGATTGTGGAGGATCTTCCATCTAGTACCCCATTGCATTTTGGAACTGGGATCCACCTATATCCTTCTACCACAAAAGTTAGTTCTTTTGGTCACCCTTCATCACAAGTTCCTATTGAATCGCTAGGCAATATTTCAGATAGACTCGATATGTCTAAACAACCATCGACATCTAGGACTATGTCATCTGATACAACAGCAGCAGAACCCCTTGCCGCTACTCCGGCAATTTTCGTTGATATACCATCTGTACCAACTAGTTCTCAACAGCTAGATGGAGTCCACCCAGGGACTGTTTTGACAGTATGGTCTATTCCTATTTGTTCATCCGGAATCTTATCTAGAATTTCTTATGTTGAGACTCAGCAAATTGATCCTTCACATTAGTATCAATTTGGGTAGTCTAGTCTCCAAAGACCAATTTACCCTTTGAACACTGGATTGTTGCCATATGGGGGGTATTATGGCTTTTCATTGTTCCCTCTGGGAGAGCAACCATATGAGAGTTCACAACAAAATTTGGGTCAAGTTTGAATTGCATCCAGTGGTTGGGTGCCAATACTGCCTCAACAACCAAAATTTATATATTCAATGCAACAAAATCAACTTGTGTCGAACATTCCCTCTACACTGGCTATTGTGATGATGTCACAAATACAAGTGTTGCATGTTGTATGTCAACCCCAAGTCTCTTAGGTCGTAATATGACAACCTCTTCTCTTTATGACTCAATCACAATTGTAGATTAGTGGCTCCTTAACTGATACGACTTAGGATCAAACAGGTACTATCACCCCTCATCTTGGTCAAACATCTAGTATTGGACAACAACAAATGGTCCAACAACCATGGTTGGTGCAATATCAACAACCACAATTCCAAAAAGCTTACCAAGGACCTGAGGAACAAAGCTATATGGGTAATGGGCAGCCATATATTCAAAACATTTAACAACAATCATATTATAATGGTTATGCCTATCAACCTTATCAAAGTTATCAGCATCAAATACATTATGTTGGTATGCAAGGACACACTACTCAGGCAATCCCATCTTATCTTGGGTATGCTTCACCAAACCTGAATCAACAGTTGCCTTTCGTAGCAACTTTAGAATTACTAGATCTGAATCGGCTGACAAATGATCCAATTGCTTACACCCCTTGGTGGCTAGTGATTCCTCATAAACTTCCGTCAGATATTCCTAAATTCAATGGAAATATGGGTGAAGATCCGTCGAATCATGTAATGGACCTTTCATTTGTGGTGTTCGTCCAACACCCCCAATGATGATTCAATTAGGCTTTGCCTTTTTCAGTGAATTCCAACTGGTCCGGCAACGAAATGGTGCATCAAATTTCCTAGAGCTTCATTCGATAACTTCAGCACCCTTGCCACCACCTTTTTAACCCATTTTCAGTTACCCATAAGGTATGAAATAGAAATGGAGCTCCTTACCAATTTTAAAATAGACAATAGCCAATCGCATATCTAATCATATTCATGAGTGGCAACATTGTTGTCGAATGGTAAAGACATATTTTCTTGATCAGCTTCTAGCTAAATGGTTTAAGAAGTCATTGTTACCTTCTATTACAGAAGATGTGGCCAAGGGAGGAGTTGTCACTGAAGAGCAAGTCATTGCTCGTGCACAATATCTAGACTTGATTTATTCTTGGTCTGGCACACTCTATGACAAAATTCTTGATGCTCCTAGACCAGAGTTTTCCATTCCTCCTCCTCCTAAATCGAACAAGAACTCTCATGCCGGTGACGGCGTGATTGACACCTCAAGTACAAAAACTGCAAAGGCCTTATTTGGTAAAGCCCTTGAAGTTTCCAATAAGAAAACAAATGATAAACTTCCTGCCTCAGAGGTTAGTGTCGTGTCAGTAGACAAGGGCAAATAACCGAAGCAACTAGGGGGCAAGAAGGAAGGGAAAAATGAAAAGAAGAAACAAGAATATTCGACTCCTGAGAAACCTTCTGGAAACCCTTCCGGGCAAAAGAAACCTAGATAGCCATGTCTCATATGCGATGGAGACCATTGGATGTAAGAATGTCCACATAAAGCTGAGATCAAGAAGTTCTTTAAGAGTTTGAATACCTCAGCAGTGTTGACTGATCCATTTCCAAACCTAGAAACCAATCTGGTTGCTAGCGACAATGCTTCCCCTTCCCAAGTGCTTATGCTGTCCATTTAAAAATAGCAAAATGATGCTTTGATATTGACAAGGAATAAAGATTATGGGAATCCACAGATGTCGAACAATAGGGCTACAAGTCAACCTAGTAGTTCAACAACAACTTCGACCGAAGTTGTGCCACCCATCATTCCTGAGCTAACAATAAAGCCGCGAAAGGGAGTAGTACACAAATCAACATTTAATCCTCATGCTCGAGCAGTAAAAAATTATAATATAGTGGAGGATCTGGCCCAATCGCCATTTGCCATGTCGACACTTGAAGTACTGCAAAATTTCCCCTCCCAAAAGCAAGCTCTATTATCAGCAATAGGTGGGATTGACCCAACGGGTTCCAATCTTCTGGCCTTTAATCATAAAGGATACAAACCTCAGTTGCCGGTTCAACTCACTTTCCTCATACAAGTGAAAGCCCTCAACAAAATTGTTCATTGAACAATCATTGGTGAGGGGGCATCTACCTGCATTATGTCAATGAGTTGTTGGAAAACCTTAAGCTCACCACCCTTGTCAAGATCATCAACGACATTAAAAGCATTCGATGGATGAACATACACCATGTATGGGATTTTAAGTAACTTGCAAGTTGAAATTGGGGCCAAAAAGGTAGAAATTGATGTCGAAGTTATTGATGGAAACTTTGATTACAATATCCTACTGGGAAGTCCCTGGATTTATTCTATGGATGCTGTTGTGTAAACATACTTTAGAAAGATTGCATTTCCCTTTCAAGGAGGAATTACAATCATTGACCAGCAAACCTTTCTACCCAACAGTTCACAAGTTACAGGTAGCATTCCAATGATCCATGGAAGCTCTCAGTCGCTTCAAAATATCAGAGTAGGCCTCCTAAAAGACCCTACCTTAATGGGTACTTTTTCCCTACCACCTCCGATTAATCTGGAAGAAGTGGCCATGGTGGAAACCTACAATATGGTATCTTCTATATCTACAAGGATTCAGAAGATTTCCGAAAATTTTGTTAGCATGGATCATCACATGGTATTGCCTCCAAGCCCAATAGAAAAATCGTAGCAAACAATTTTCTTGGCCTGGACGACAAACCCAAATCAGTGCTCATCGAGTGTTTGGATAGATAGGTCTAAGGAATATGGAACCTCTTCAGATCCTTGGTCACATGTACACTCTATAGACGAAGGAATCATTTATTCAATAATGATAGGAGAGGTATTATTTTGAAGATCATACATCGAATAACCCTAGGCTCTGCATTCTACTCTCTACAGCAAATGCACAGATCTGCGCCCCCTGCACCTACCAACATGCTTCCCTTCTCTGCACCGTCGGAAGTTCAGTCTTCATGCAACTGGTAATCCATTCGTCATGGCCTCCCCTATGGGAGGGGTGGGACCTTTCCCCCCCTCCTCCAGATTCTCGTTCGTCTGACTTTTTTACATCCTCTGCACCCCTGTTTCCTCCAGGCGACTCCTCCGGACAAGATCAGAGCTCAGTTCAGATTGACATAGCAGTTGAGAATACAGTAACACGTGCAAAGGAAGTAAACGAACCAAGGGAAAATCCAGAACATCTGGCGTCACAACCAAAGGCGAATTCGGCTACCTGCATTCCAAAATCCATAAAACGAATCAAAGTTGAGCTCCCCAGTCATCGAATCAATGGAGCAATACAATACATGAAGGACCACGCACTCATTGGAAAATTTCTTGGCTTTTGGCCAACTGAAAAAGCCCTACACGGGTGGATAGCCTCCAAATGGAAGCCCAAAGGACAAGTCTCCCTACTACTAGGCCCCAAAGGCATCTTCACTGTAATGTTTTACTGCCTGGAGGACAAATCCCGCATATTTGAGGGAGGTCCATACTTCTTCAACTCCTCGGGTCTTTTCCTTCGTGACTAAAAACCCAGGTTCAATCCAGATATAGAGGATCTCAGACATGCTCCAGTATGGATACGCATGTACTCCTTACCTGCAGAGTACTGGAAAGAAGAAACATTAAAGGACATTGGCAATAGCATTGACGTCTTCATCAAAGTTGCAGAGGAAACCAAAAATCGAAGATACACTTCCTACGCCAGGATCTGCATCCAGATGCATCTTACAAAAGCCCTTGCAGACTCGGTAAGTCTCTTCCATGATGATTTTGAGTGCATTCAACCATTAGACTATGAGCACATCCCTTTTCGATGCCGCAAATGCCATGAACATGGCCATCTTTTTAGGGATTGTCCCCTGAACATTCAGATCAAATCTCCTGCTAACGAGGCTAACAAAGACTCTGAAGGCTTCACCAAGGTGCCCAATCGCCGTAGGCACACCAAAAAACATTCTGTTGCACCCTCCAGTCCCAAAAAGGCTGAAACCAAAACAGATTTCAAATTCTTACCCCTCAAGATCCCTCAGATAAGCATCTGAATGACTCTCAGGCTTCCCCATCTCGCCCATCTTCCTCCCAGCATCTCAAACCTACCCTGGCTCCATATTTCTCCATGCCCTCGAGCTTCCCTCTCTCCTCGAAATCGAAAATGCCAGCTTCAGAAGCTGACATGCAACCTTCAGCAATGGAACTTGATGCAGCTTTAGCACAGTTTACAAGATGGGGTCACAGAGGATCACCAGAACATCCCTATAACAATGGAGGAAGACCCAGAGACTATGATTCTGGAAGGACTGGATATTCTCAAACTCGAAACAGCATGCAAGCAGAAAGAGTACAACTCAATACTTCCATGGGAAATAGATTGATTGGAAGGTGTTCTCATCAAAGCTCAACATAATAAATGTCTAGGCATACAAGCAAGAAGTCCATGGGATGGAAAGAAAATCCTAAAAGAAACAAAGAAAATAGGGTGCAAAACCGATCTGGAAAGAACCATCATTATAGGAGAAATCTTAATGGAATCAGGGAGATTCCCAAAGATGATGAAGTTCTACAAGCCCCAACCCCACTGTTCCTCATGAAGCTCATCTCCTGGAACATGCATGGGCTCAATAGCCCCTCAAAACACAGAATGTTAAAAAACATGATTCAGTTAGAGAAACCAACCATCATTTTTCTACAAGAAACAAAAAGTAATAATGCGTTCCTCGAAAGGATCCTCAACAAAGCATGGATCGGCAGTCGCTCAGTCTCAGTGGATGTGGTAGGGGCCTCCGGTGGACTAGCTATAGTCTAGAATCCGAAGATCCTTATGCTTCAATATTTTCATGCCACACATTGTTTCATCCAAGCTTCATTTCATCTCATAGGGACGGATCTGCAGGGTCTTCTCACCAACACCTACTTCCCGCAAGATTTACATCAAAAATTAGAAGTGCTGGATGCACTAACAGCTCTTAACTCTAACAGACATTACCCTCTATGGATCAGCGGGGGAGATTTCAACATCATCACGAATCTAGGGGAAAAAAAGGGAGGACGCATGAAGTTAGAAGATGACAGCACAGGATTCAAAGAATTCATTCAAAGCAATCAGCTCATGGACATTCAAACCTCAAATGGCACGTACACCTGGACAAACAAAGGTAAGGGAACACAAAATATTGCTTCTAGGTTAGATCGATTTCTTATTTCAGACAATGCCATACAGTTGCGAGGGGATTTTCACGCCTCCATTCTGCCTCAAGGCGGCTCTGATCACTGGCCCATAATGCTTCAATGGACACATCCAGGTAAACATTGCAATCGTCCATTTCACTTTGAAGCCTTCTCATTCACTCATCCTGACTTCAAAGAAATGGTCTGAGCTACGTGGAAATCCTTTACCCCCCCAGCAGGTGCAAAGATGTTCCAATTTCAACAGAAACTCAGACACCTCAAGCAGGTGCTCAAAGTCTGGAATAAAACCCAATTTGGCAACATTCTGGAAACCAGGAAAACATTGGAGCAGAATATGTGTTCTCTACAGCAAACCGTTATCCTAGAGGGAAGAACATAAGAACTGGCAGACAAGGAGCAATCCCTCTGGACAGACATAGAAGCTCGAAGGCTACAAGAGGAAATCCTTTGGCGCCAAAAATCTAGAATAAGGTGGCTAAAAGAAGGGGAAAAGAACACAAAATTTTTTCATCAATCCACCATTCAACGACGAATGCACAACAATATTGCCTTCATTAATAACAGTCAAGGGGAGAGACTAGAAAAGCATGAAGATATTGAAAAGGAATTCAAAGAATACTTCCAGGAAGTGCTCAAAGAACAAATAGGAAGTAGATCATCAGCCATAAGATCTATCACGCAGCACATTCCCAAAATAATCACGGAAGATCATAATCAAAATCTATTACAACAAGTCTCTATGCAGGAAGTAGAAGAGGCCATGGCTCAGCTAAAGGATGGTAAGGCTCCTTGACCTAATGGCTTCATCTCCAATTTCTTTCATGAATTCTGGGAAATGATCAGCACCGAAGTATGGGAATTAGTGGAAGAATCTCGATCTATGCATTGGCTCCTACCTTCCCTTAATTCTACTTTCATTGCTCTGGTACCCAAAGGGGAGGAATCAAACATGCTAGATAAATACAGGTCGATTGCCTCTGTAATGTCATCTACAAACTCATATCCAAAGTAGTGGCAAATAGGCTCAAACCTCTGCTACCTATTCTCATCCTTCCGGAACAGACAGGATATGTTGAAGGGCGTCAGATAATGGATGGCATTATTCTTTCAAAGGAGGTGATCCACTCTTTAAAAATCCTAAAAAAACCAAGTATGATTCTGAAGCTTGATATTTCCAAATATTTAGACAAACTCAGTTGGGAACATATTCATCAAATGTTGTTAGCCTTCGGCTTCAATGCCACCTAGACCCGATGGATAATGAATCTCATTACCTCTCCCTACTTCTTGGTTCTACTCAATGGCTCTCCATCTGTGCCTTTCTTCCCCTCGAGAGGCATTCGTCAAGGGGATCCCCTATCCCCATTCATTTTTGTTCTCATGGCAGAAGGACTCATCGCCTCCTTCACCATGCTATTTTTTCTCAAGCGATCAAAGGCATAGTGCTCCATGGACTCCATCCCTTATCCCATCAACAGTTTGTTGACGACACGATGCTCTTTGGTTATCCCTCTTCCCTAGAGGTCAAAGCCTTCAAAGCCCTGCTCTTTCTTTTCTCTGAATCCTCCGGAACCTCGATCAATGCTACCAAATCCCAGCTATTCTTCTTCAATACCCTTGTCTCCATGCAAAAAAACATTGCCCGTATCCTAGGATTCTCCATTGTTGTGCTTCCCTCCAAATATTTGGGCGCTCCTCTTATGGTCTCTGCCCTTAAGCCTGCGTCTTGGCATACGCTGTTGGATAAATTGGAAGCCAGACTCTCCTCATGGACATTCCGATCGCTCAACATAGCTAGTCGACTCATTTTGATCAAATCCATCCTACAAGCTATGCCTCTGTATCTCTTCTCTATATTGGCGGCTCCCAAATGGGTTCTTAAGGAGATTCGTAACCTTCAAAGGAGTTTTCTATGGGGCTCCATGGGGCTCAACAGGAAATTGGCCCTTGTTAAATGGACAGAAGTCTGCCAGCCGAAATCCAATGGTGGACTAGGACTACGGGATCCTCTACAAAGAAATAGCACTATGGGAGCAAGGATATGGTGGAATTTGTTAGTGAAGCCACACATTCCCTGGGCAAAGCTGTGGCAAGCCAAATATGTGCCAGGCAGTCAATGGGATGAACTCATCAGAATCAGTCCTAGTATCTCAGGCTCCATGATTTGGAACGCTGCCAAAAAATTCACAGCGCCTTCATCCAAGAGAATAGCTTTTGGTAAATTCACTCGGGGAACTCGGCACGGTTTTGGGAGGATTCATGGCAGCAGTTACTAAAATTGGCCTCGATCTTTCATAAACCTATCTGGCAGAATTATATGAAGCATGCCAATCTCACTAATGTCTCTCAATTTTGGCAGCATCATCCGCTTCAAGACTTCCAACAATGGAAACCCGCAAGCTCCTGGCAGACTGATTGGCATGGAGAGACATATACAAAAATCGAATAGGAGCTAAGTCATAGGAAAATCAAGCATTCAAATCAGCAGGACAAATTGAGGTGGGGATACACTACAAAAGGTACCTTCACCACCAAGGAAGCTTACATATTACGCTATGCTCATGGCAATACAGCTGCGGATCAGCTCTAGGATCACATATGGCAGTACAGACTCTATCCCAAGGTATCTACCTTTCTCTGGCTCTTAAGTAAGAGACGCATCTTAACTTGGGATAATCTACAAAGAAGGGGCTTCATAGGTCCCTCAAGATGTCCCAACTGCGCTCTTCACTCGGAAACCATCCTGCATCTCATGGAGACTTGTCCTCTCGCTGCTCAGCTCTGGGAGAAAGTCGACCAATGTAATAGAAGAGCAGGATTTTAGCAGGGGGACATAGCAATCACTCTAAGAACTTGGCCCAAGCACCCTTATCATAGCCCCATTCTGAATTCTATATGGAACCTCGTTCCAGGGTTTCTTTACTAGATTTTATGGAAGGAACAGAACAACAGAGTCTTCAACAATAGTAGACGACCTGTAGAAATTCTCTGGCTCCTCTTAAAGCAAAATCTCCAAGAAACTCTGGCGCTTCGATCTTGGCTAGAAACTGACTGGCCGGACTCTCCTCAAGAGTAACTCATCCTGAACTCCTGGAATGTTAACTTATCCTGCGCACCTAATGACAATTCCCGTCCCACTACCAAGTCTGTCTCCCCCTTACATTGGTCCCCCCCTGCCATCTCCTCTTTTAAATTGAACTTTGATGGAGCAGCTAAAGGAAATCCTGGGCCGGCAAGCTATGGAGGAGTAATCAGAAATGACAGAGGAGTAGCTCAGCATATATACTATGGTTCGATTGGCAAAGACAGCAACAATGTTGCGGAATTGGAAGGATTGTGGAAAGGGATATGCATTGCCGATCAACATAATTTCTGCCTTCTAGAAGTAGAGGGAGACTCCTTGATCCTCATCAATGTGGCTACTAGAATTCAAGCAGGCACTTCAGCAGCCAAAATAGCTTCCAGTTGGAGATTGCTGAGCAGGCTCTAAACTCTGGAGGAAAGACTCCGGCAACCCCACAGCATCATTTTCAAGCATGTAAGGCGTACAGCCAACAAGGTAGCAGATAGATTGGCCAACCAAGGGGTTGACCTGCAACTCCCTCCTTACTCAGGCACTCTCAATGACTCAGTGGATATACAACTCCAACAGGAATGCCATTCTCTGGTGCTTCAAGATTATCAGTCCCCAGCTACGGGTGATTATTAATGGAGGCAGTACAGTGGCGACATTCCCACTGGGGAAGTGGCAGCCCAGACCCACCACATATAAGGATAAATGGTGGGCTTGCCACCCCCGTCATGTTAAATTGAATGTGACTCTTAATACACCCCTGCAACTCGCCGTCTACAGCATTATGATCTCCCGCGATTTTCTTCTCCGGTGTTTGGATTCATACCATCTGCTATGGTGTGATTATCGCTTGGGGCACCACTCTGTGGTATTGTAAGAGCCAGCCTCCGTTGGCTTTGTATTATTTGATGTCTCGGCTTTGGCTGCATTGTTTGTTTTTGTCGCTGCAGGTTCTTGGGTCTTGGCAGTGGTCTCAGAGGATTAGGCCTCGACCCTCTGCACAGAAGTCCTCGGTCTTTTCCTTTGGGAGCATTATCCTCCAGCACAAGGTCACCAGCTCTGGCTCTCCCGTCTGTAATCATGAATTTCTGAGTGTTATCCCCGCACCCATCATTGCTTCTATTGACATCCCTTGTTGGCTCTCTGTGCCAGCTCTCACCCCGCCCCTCTGTGCCTCAAAAGCCTCGCCTCTGTGACCCTCTATGCCCCTGATAGAAAGTAAGCCCCTACTCACAGTTCCTCAGCTCTTTGTGCCTCTTGGCTCACGGAGATTCCGCTCATTGTGCATTCCCTACTCCAGTGTCATCCCTCACGCAATCGCAGAATGCCGCGGGAACGGCTCCGCCTCATTAGCAGAAGGGGTGGGTCTCGGGGAGGCTCCAGAGGGAGGGCTATCCATCAGCGCTCCTCTCACACCACGGAATCCTCCTCTTAAGGAATTGACTCTCATGGTGCAAGGCGAGGTCGGGCAAGAGGCAGAGGATGGGCTCGTGCAGTGGCATGTTCGCACAGCTCTCATCCCTCAACCCGCTTTCGCTTCCCCTGTTCCCTGGACAACTCTACCTACTTTGTGTCTGTTAAGATTGAAAAGTGTGATAATGCAGCTCCTCCAAAAGCCTCTGCGGAGCATAGTCAACCTTCTCCTATTCACTGTCAAAGAATTCAACCTGTGGAGGCCCCTGGTGCGGTTGCAGGTCCAAGCGAGCCAGCTAAAGACGACGTTCCATATACAGACTCGAGCGTGTCAGACTAGTATGGATGCAGGATTGTTGAGGAGCAACCTTCTACCTCCATGGATGTATGAGCTAGCCTCCACGTTGTTTTGGTCCAGCAATGGCCACAGGTGGTCGCCTCTGTTTCTCTATGATGTATGTTCGGCGATTTCAGTTCACCACCTTCTTTGTTTGACAGTTTTTGATAAGCTTATGATATGGCTTAGCTCTGTTCAGGTCGGAATCGGTTTTCAATTACGACTATGTTTGCTGCTCTATCTCTATTTGTATAACTCTTTGGGTAAATTTTGGGACAATTGGTATTGGTTTGTGTCAAATTGTTTGTCTTTTAGTTATCAAGAGTTTGTTGGACAAGTCAGATTCCAAGGGAAGTTTCACCCTCCAGTGTAAAAGTCCTGCTAAATCCATATCTCAGTATGGAGAGTTTTTGAGGACAGCCTCGATGTAACCTTTTTGTATAATAATAAGAGTAGACCAATTTACAAAAAAAAAAAAATGATAGGAGAGGCACCATGGGAATATTACCACCATTGTTCCCATCTTTCGGATTACAACGAAGATTATTCCAGTGACCTTAATCATCCTTCAGTTTTTTATTTTCTATAAAATACTGTAAATACAGTGGATTCCGAGTGAAATATGTCCAATATTGAAGAAACTATTGCCATAAATATCTTGACCAAACCTAATGTTGTAGAGAATATTCATGTTGGAAAATCTTGCTCTTCTTCAGAACTTGAAATATATTGTGCTCTCTTTCACGAATTCAGAGATGTCTTTGCATGGTCATATGAAGAAATGCCAGGCATAGACTCGAGCATAGTTGAACATGAAATCAAGATGTATCTAAATGTCAAACCGGTATGACAACAGCTTCAGCAGGTACACCCAAAGAAAGCCGCTGCCATTAAGGCAGAAGTTGAAAAACTTTTACATGCTGGTTTCATTTACCCAATTCCTCTAACTGATTGGGTATTGAATATTGTTCCTATGATGAAAAAGCAAGGAAAAATTAGAGAGTGTGTTGATTATAGGGATGTAAATCAAGCTTGTCCAAAGGACAACTACCCTACACCCTTCATCGACCAGATAATTGATGAATGCGCCGGATGCGAAATCTTTTCATTCATGGATGGATTTTCTGGGTGTAATCAAATAAATATCCACCCACAGGACTAGTAGAAGACTGCATTTATATGTCCGTGGGGCACATTCACGTACTACAAACTACTTTTCGGTTTAAAGAATGCAGTGGCAACTTTTCAGAAGGCTATGAACTACGCCTTCCATGACATCAAGAACATCATTCTACCATATCTCAATGATCTACCAGCTCATTTGTGAAAGCGGACTGACCATCCACAGCATTTAAGAGCTATATTTCTACATTGCTGACACTACAAGATACGACTCAATCTGCACAAGTGTTTTTTGTGTCAGTTCTAGTCGTTTACCTGGTTTCATAGTTTCTAAGGATGGGATTCAACTCGACCCATGTAAGGTTCAGGCAATCATTGATATGCCTCCACCTTTGAATTTGCTTCAGATTCAGAAACTCCAAGGGAAAGCAAACTTTCTAAGGAGGTTCATTCCAAATTAAGCCGAACTTGCTAAAGGTTATATGCGTCTTTTGAAAAAAGAAGTTCCCTTTAACTAGGATTAGGTTGCGCAAGCTTCTTTTGATGCTCTAAAGGAATCCCTAATAAAAGCATCATTAATGTACGCTCCTGACTATCAAAAAGACTTTAATCTGTGTCTAGCTACAACAAATACGACCATCGCAATGGTTTTAGTTCAAGAAGACAATGGAAATGAACATCCTGTCTATTATTTAAGTCAAAACTTAAATGAACAGAAAGAAAGTACTCCTATGTTGAAAAGCTGGCTCTTGTAGTTGTTTAAGCAGCACAGAGATTTCGACACTATATCCTCTTTCGCAAAACTACCATTTTGTCAAATTGCAACCCTATGACTTACACTCTGTCGTGTAAGTTACTAGGGGGCAAATATTTGAAATGGATAGCCATTTTGAAAGAATTTGATCTAGAATTCTTAAAATCCAAATCAAAGAAATATTTGGTTTTCATGGAGTTACTATGTGACTTTCCATTGTTTTCCAACGATTCAACATCCAAAGCATCAATTGTGGATGAATCTTTGTTTCTGATATCATCAAGCAATCCGTGGTATCAAGATATAATGATCTATTTACAAACCCAAACATACAGGCCTAATACCTCTCGCTCAGAACAACATCATACTTGATACCAAGCAAAAGACTACATGATCATTAGTGATACACTTTACCATCACAGTATCGATATAGTTCTGTGAAGGTGCCTCATGCATGAAGAGGCCGAAAAAGTCTTAAATGATTACCATTTAGACGTGTGTGGGGGCATCAATTTGGTTATGTTATAGTGTAAAAGATCTTACGAGTAGGTTACTTCTGGCCTACTATGTTCAAAGATTACATAATCACAGTCAGAAGTTGCCATGCTTATCAAATCTTCGACTGCAAAACCAAAATACCACCCACACCTCTACATCCATGAGTTTCTATTGGGCCATTCGCCAAATGGGGCATAGATTTCATGACATGTAACCCCACCTCAGCCTGGGGGCATGGGTATATCATAGTCTCAGTTGACTATTTTACAAAATGGGCGAAGGTGATGCCTACATTAACAAACAACGGTGAAACAATTGCTCATTTCTTTGTCAATCATGTAGTCTCTAGATTTGGTGTTCCACAGGCTATAGTCACAGATCATGGATTGCATTTCTGCAATCACATGATGGTTGAATTGGCTACCAAATTAGGACTGTCCCATGACAGTTCTACTTTGTATTATCCGCAAGCTAATGGAAAAGTTGAGGCCATCAAAAAGGTCCTAAAGCACATGCTGCAACGGATGATTGGAGTCCACAAACGGAGTTGGCACCTAATCCTTTAGTTAGCCTTGTGGGCATATAGGACATCGGTAAGAAATGAAACCGGATTTAAACCCTTTCAGCTGGTGTATGGCCTGAAAGTGGTCTTACCAATTCAGTGTGAAATTTCATCTCTCAAGCTCGCAGTCGACCTTCTCCCCGCAACTTCAGAGGAAGAGGCTCATTTCTTGGAATTAATCCAACTAGATGAAACCCTTCATGATATCACCTTGGCTAACAAAGCTCATAAGAAATGAGTCAAGGTGCAATTTGACAAGAATGTCAAACCTCGTGTCTTCTCAGAAGGTGACCTAGTCTTACTTTACAATTAGGAATCCGATAAATTGGGAGCAGGTAAGTTCCAATCATTATGGATGGGTCCCTACATTGTTAAGAAAGTATTAGCAAAAGGAGCCTACGACCTAGTATATTACGATGGGGTTCCACTATCACAACCCATAAACGAGTTGTACCCGAAATGTTACTATGCTTGACTAAGTGTAGTAATCTCTTTACATGCTTTTGTTACATTTTTGTTTTCATCAAGAGTGATCATTTTGGTTAGGTAATCCACTTTTGCATTTGTTTTAGATGTTGAACCTATTGGAATCATTTGTTTGATATGCCAATGGAGCCAGTCGTAGTACGAGGAACCTATCTTCTATAGCCTGGGCCATTTTTTATACAAGCAGTGAGTTAGTGAGTTTCAGAGGGGTATGTATTGGCCAGTCAATGAACAACATCATTGAGTATAGTGCGTTTATAGAGCTTCTCTCTGATGCTATCGCACATGGCATACACCGACTTGTTGACAGGCTAGACTTACAACTCACCATCCTACAACTTACGAGCATCTATTCCGTTTGGAATCCAGCTATCTATCATATATTCCTAAAGGTCAGGATTTTGGAAAGGCAGTTTGATTCTATTCAATATCAACACATTTCTAGAGACTTAAACACATTAACTAATTCATTAGTAAATTATGTGTTAGATAGACATTTGCAACATTTATAAAATAAAACGCATTTCAATCAACATTTGCATCAGGATCATATAACTTAACCAAAATAAAACTTCGAAAATAAAAAATATATACAACTGTTTAAAGTTTTTACAAAATGTTATGTGTCCAGGACAAAATCGGTCATGCAACCCAAAAAATCAAAAATGAAAGAAAGCACCATAGACTAATGGTGCTGGTGATAACAAGTCAACGCCTATGCGATCATACATAAGAGCCTAGTCCATCGACTTGGCATGCCAATAGTATGGTGTTGTAATCTCAGAGGTAACTCGTCAGTCCTCACATCATAAATAACAAGGGTGAGACCCTCGATCTGATCCTGCAATACTGCAAGGGTCCCTGCTACATCTAGATCATGAAGGACAACCCTCCCTACAGCCTCTCCTGCCGGAACAGTCGTTGCTACTCTAGGGTGCACTGCTAGTTGCACTCGTCCAATATCTACAAATAAATGGGTTTGATTAGTCTTGATAAAATTTAAAAAACACAAGAGCATTATAAAAGCAATAAACAGAGATATAGTCAGCTATTTTACTTATAACACTCCACTGCTTGCCAACCAACAGCACCAAATCTGCGCTGCCTCGAAAATCCATCCCATCATATGGATACTCGACGTAAACCATCTGCTGCTAGTTGAACCACTCAAAGAAGAGGCAACCAGTGATCAAATCAACAACCTGATGACACTGGAGTTTCTCCCTCACCTTCCACTTCATTTTTTTCTCCCTCTCCTTCTTCCTCTTTGCTTGGTGAAACTAGTAACACTAAAAACCAACTGAGAAGAAGAAGAAGAAAAGGAAGGAGAAGAAGAAGAAGAAGCCAATGATGAAAGGGGGCAACCATGCATCCTCTGGTGAAAATCCACACACTGCAACCCCAATCACATATGTCCATAAACCAAGGGCTTCTAAACCCCTAAAAGTGTTGTTCCATACCCTAAAGGATCAAGGTCAACTTATTACATCATTTCCCAGAAGTTCTGCCTAAAAAACTGCTCAGAACTAGTCAAAAGTGGACCATACAAACTGCTCCATGCTAAGGGTGCGATGAAATGACCATACATATGTGATTGGGGTTGCGGTGCCCAAATATTTCTATAACACATCTATCACAATGGAAATTAAAAATGTTAATCATTATGTTCTCATGCATGTACATGGCCTTTTGTAAAGATTCATAGCTTTATAATCAAAGTTGTATCAACTGCTCTCCTACACATACTACATTCTTCACAAAGTAAAAGCTCCGCAAAACGAAAGAGAATAATATTACCCATTCTCCTCAACATACTATGTTTTCTGTAAACATTCATACAATATATGATATATGATCTAGAAATTTGTAAAAGTATCTATGCACAATGTTGTTACTTCCATACTCAATAATACCCTTCGACCAATAATTGAAATTTGAAACTATTATTAATTGAATTAATAGACCTATCCAAACTACATACTTACTTTGCTAATCACTTAGTAGGTAGGTACGTATTACTATATTTCTACTTCCATGCATCCATCCATGTCACACACTCTTCATATTGTCTATTCGCACAATAAATTCTTCGTAAACTACTTTATTGTCTTGAGAAAAATTCATAATTACGACAAAGGTACTTAACTTGTGTTTTTTAATACTAAACTGAGCAATAACATCACATTGTCAACAAAGTTTCATTGGCAACTCAATTCAATATATATGAAAAAATGGTTATCACTTCGCAATGTTATCCAACTTTGAATTATTTCAACACATTAAAATATTAAATATAAAATCATGATTTTAAAAGCATTGAAATATTAATATTAAAGTGTATTCTCAAAATTAATACAAAATGTAAAGCTTTGAAGCTTTAATTATGATTTTGAAGGCATTAAAATATTAATATTAATGTATAAATTGTTTTTAGTTGAGTTAGTCGACAAAATGGGAAGGTCTATTCAAATTTGAAACTACAACACTTCTAATGTTCATTCTTATTATAGTATAATGGTCATATGTGTTTTCTAATGGTATAATGTCAATATGATTCTAATGAAGGTTGTAGAAGTGCAGTCCAAAGTTTTATTGTACAAAGCATTCTTGTGGATTTTCTTATCTCTGCATAAGCACAAATGTGAGTGAAGACCTTTGCTTCAGAAAAATCAATTTGATTTCCACCAAAACCTTTGCTAATCAATTTATTAAAGATTGTGCTCTTCACACATTCAAAGCCTTGTTTATAGTTACCTCTGTGTAAATAGCCATATGCATGAAACTGTGGATTAACCCAACGTGTGGAGGAAGCTTTGAATATTTCATCGTCCAGATCTATATACTCCACACAATGAAATATTCTCGTACAAGGAAATTTGTTTGTAGAAATATCCACGCCTAATTAATTTGTTAAAGGTTACATAGTCCAACACAATGACAATCGAACTTGGAAATGCATAAAATTGAAATATTATTTTCATTTCAAAATGCAAAAAAAAACTTCCATTATGTACAATAGACATATATGAAGAAAATGTAAAAAAATCCCTTCTAGGAGTGTTGTGCTCTAAACAAATTAAAAAATATGATGATAATGGACATTATTATGTTTCATAGCAAAACGAACTATTTTCATGTTTCATGTTATTGACATATATGTATCAATGGCATAATATAGATGCTCAAAGCATAATTTTATAACATTAAACAATACAATTACAACTACAAGAACAACGTCAAGTTTCAAATTTCAATCATTGTAGCTATGATTGAAATAAATAAACAAAATACAAATGCATAGAATATTATAAGCTAAGCATTAAGAACTCTGATTCTAAGTGTGAATCACTTGTATTAGTAATGAAAATGCTCAATGGCTTAGTTCATTGGCTCATTCAGTATGTTATTATGGCATCTTATCTTTAACTATTTGCCTCTACATTCGCTAAAGGTAAATGTGTGAATCATAATATGAGAAAAGAGAATCGCAAAAGAAAATAAGGAACTAGATTCAAAAAGTATACTATGTGACATTAGTAGAATTAACAAATCATGATGATTGAATACTAACAAATAGAAAACAAATATGAAAATATTTAAGGATAGTTACAATTTGTGAAAGCATATAGACTAGTTGTTTGATTATCAACTGCCTTTTGAATGCATGGCCTCTTGAAATGATGTCTTCAAATTAGCCTGAATAAATTCATTCATCAGTAGGATTGTAATCTCTAGCCTCGCATGTTGATAAAATAGTTACTTTTCGATCTCCATCTCCTCCTCTTGAAACTAAGCATTTAACACATATTTCTGGTCATTAATACTAACAAAGCCAGCTAGCCATTTATCAATTTATTCTAAAGTAATATCATTCATAACATAAAATTAATCTTCCATTGATTTTTTTCTCTTATACAATTCAAGAGTTAATTTATCTTTTGTAATCAATTCATACTTTTGTATAATGCATGGGTCATCAAGATCTCAAAAAATTTTCATCGCCATTAGAAACACATCACTTCCCCTATTGTCTATACTCTTATATTCATAAATAATGTTTTCTAGTATATTGGTTCTTCTAGACCATCCATCTTTGGTTTTCCTCATTCGATTAACATTTCGTAGTTCTTTGTTTTTCTTGTCTGGATCAACAACAATTCAAGCCTTTGACTAAAAGCAAGTCATTGTTAACGAAATGCTTGTCTTTGGTAACATTATTTATCATCAAATTAACAAATGATTTGATTTCATGTGCTAATTGTAGCAGAAAAAAAACAAACTACCATGCATATTCAATGATTTCTAATCGTTGGTATATATTATTGATTATATGACATTTGATTTCATTAATTAGTTGCAAATCTCCAATAGATCCATGCAATGTGCTAATAGTGGTAATTATAGAATGTTGAGTTCATATGATGATTGGAGTCATTAACAAAGGGCCCATATTTAAATCATTTTCCAACATCTCTATTGTTGCTTTCTATACTGATGCAAGAGCATCAAACTATATCGATTCACTTTGACCTGACCAGTCAAAATCATTTACCAAATACGGTTGGTCCTCTTAATTTTCTTTGATTATTTGTTTTTAATAAGTTGTTAAGACTACCAAGTTGGGAATGAACTGATTGAATTTGTTAGCATAGGTATTTTATAGCCCAATTAATTAGGGATTGATTTGTTGGAGGATTTGAAGGGGATATGGTTGTAAATCCCTTCGAATAAGGATAGTGAGTATAGAAAGAATGGTTATGGCCTTGGGAGCACTGAGATTCAATGTAAATTATGACATTAAGGGTAAGAGTTATCTCTGAGTTATATTTTTTCAATACATAGTTGATTTAAGAAAAATCTTTGTATCTTGCATCACTCTGCATTCATGAATAAATATATAAGTTTGATTTTCTGTGTTAATTGTGGATTTTGGTTGTTAGAATTTTCTGTAAGTTTTTAGCCACCAATATAGATCTGGCATGAGTAGGGCACAGAGGGGGCTTTAAAATGCTATTGGGAGTAGTATTTTTGGAGGTTCATTGAGTTAGTCCATTGAACACGTGGTGATCAGACATGTAGTTTTAATAACAAAGAAGAGTGGAATTAATATTCTGTATGTAACAATTACATGAGAATAAGCTAAAGCTTTATCTTGTCTTTGTGATTAATATTTTCTCATGTAGATTGGTTGGGTATCTAGATCTATTTAACAAATCACAAGATCTATAGAACAGGGGATCAGATTAGTTGAGGCCATGGTGATGTGTAAGTGTCGAAAGGCACTAAGTTTTATGGTTTCGTGCATAAAGCTTCATTCTCTGGTGAATGCATATGATTCCTTGAGCAAGTATGCGTGATTGAAGAATAGGGGAGAATAAGAAGATGGTATGATCTGATGGTTTGAGACTATTTATTAAAAAAGGATTTTAAGCTCTTGTGATCTAAAAAGGGAAATTTGGCCTTGGTAGGCCATCATTTGGTATCATAGCATAGGAACATAGTTTTGTTCTTATTACTTCAACAAATATGCCACCGAGGAGAGGAGGGGCTAGAATAGGTTGGGGAAGACCTACAACCAATGTAGTGTTACATGAGGAAATTAGATATCTTCTCACAAGAATGGAAGAAATGGAAATTTCTCAGAGGAGAGTACCTGATGAGGGAGATGCTATTGTTGAAGAATAATATTTTGATGAAGAAGAAGAGGAAGAAAGTGAAGCAACCAAAGTTCTCAAGATGTTGGAAAAAGCAAGTGGAAGACGGAAGGTGGAAATACCTCTGTGTGAAGGAAACCTTAATGTGGAACGCTGATGGATTGGATCAATTAATTAGATAAGTATTTCAACTATGACAAGGTCGAAGATAAGAAGAAGGTGAAATTAGCAGCTATCAGATTGAAAGGTCATAAAAATCATCTAGTGGGATGAGCTACAAATATCAAGAGAAAGAAAGGGAAAACTCAAGATTAAGTAATGGGATAAAATGGTGAGTAAATTAAAAAGTAAATTTATGCCTAAAGATTACCAGTTAAACCTTTTCAGACATTTACAAAACTTAATATAGAAAGGGATAACTGTCAAAGAGTACATAAAGGTGTTTGACAAGCTCAGCATTAGATCAGGACATGTTGAAGATGACATAGAAAAGGTAGCCAAGTATATCAATGGATTGAGATATGACATACAGGATGAAATCGATCTTCTAATTCTGAAGACAATTGAAGGTTCCTATCAAGCAACTTTGAAGGCAGAGGAAAAAATATTGTGAAAACAAAGTTAGAGAAATAGAGGTAAAAGTCCAGCAAGAGGAAGAGGTGCTTTCAGACCAAGATTCCAAAATCTTTAGAATGAAGCAGAAATTTCAAGTAATCAACCATCACAGAGGGGAAACATTGGTAGAGGAATATTTGGACCCAGAGGAAGAAGACGAGGAAGAGAAATACGGTGCTACAGATGTGGTGAATTTGGACACATGTCATGGAACTATCCTAAAAACAAACCAACAACTAAAAGGAATGTAAATATAGCTAAGACAAAAAAATAAAACTTTCAGGTCAAGGGGAAAGAAAATCCACCTGATGTGGGAGAGTATTTATTGTTAAAAAGAGTGTTGCTTAAGGCAGAAAAAGAAGCAAATGAACCAGCTCAAAGGAAATTCTATTCAGGACTGTGTGCAAGTCTAAAGAGAAATGCTACAAGGTTTTGATTGACGGTGGGAGCACTTGCAATATTTCTCCACAGATATGGAAGAGAAATTGGGTTTGGTTAAGATGGTACACCCTACACCCTACAAAGTGTCCTGGTTGCAGAAAGGACATCAGCTCTTGGTGATAGAACGATGCAAAGTGTGATGTAATGTCAATGGATGTGTGTCATATATTGTTTGGAAGACCTTGGAAGTTTGATAGGAAATCCATTCATGATGGAAAAAGAAATACATACACCTTAGATAAGGATGGGAGGAAGCACACATTATTTCCTTTGAATGATGAAGCGAGCAAAGGAGCACCTGGAAATAATGTTTTGATGATTAGTGGAAAAGAGTTCCTGCATGAAGTCAAAAAGGAGAAAGAAATGAATTTCATTGTTGTGGTTAAACCCAGTTAATTTTTACTTATACTAATTTAGATAATATGCCTATGGAAATTAAGAACTTGCTAAATGGTTATGTCGAAATTATTGTTGATGAATTACCAAATGCATTGCCACCAATTAGAAATATCAACCATCACATAGATTTAATACCTGGTGCGAGTTTACCAAACAAAGAAGCATATAGGTTAACTCCTCAAGGAAATGAAGAATTTGGAAGACAGGTGCAGGAGTTGTTGGATAAATGACTGATAAAGAAGAGCATAAGTCTGTGTGAAGTATCAACGATGCTCAGTCCAAAGAAGGGTGGTGAATGGAGCATGTTCATCGACTCTAGAGAGATAAATAGGATCACTATTAGGTATAGATTTCCCCTACCACATATGGATGGCTTGATGGATTTCTTGAGTGGGTCAAAGTATTTTTTTAAGATAGATTTGAAGAGTGGATACCATCAAATAAGAGTTGTATGAATTGTTAGTGATGCCTTTCGGACTCACTAATGCACCAAGTACATTTATGAGACTAATGAATGAGGTCTTAAAAGAATATGCTGGAAATTTTGTGATAGTTTATCTTAATGATATTCTAATTTTCAGTTAGAGTAAAGAAGAACATCTAGATCATCTTAAGTTGGTTTTGAATACTATGCAAGAAGAGGAGTTGCTGGTAAATTTAAAGAAGTGCAGTTTCATGAAGAAAGAGCCTATTAACAAGCAATTTTGAATTGGCCAACTCCCAAGAGTGTATTTGAGGTAAGAATTTTTCATGGTATTGCAAGTTTTTATAGAAAGTTGATAAGAATATTTAGTTATATCTATGCACTGATAGTTGAAACAATAAAGGAAATAAAACAACCATTTAAGTTGACAGAGGAAGCAGACTGAAACTTCAAACTGTTGAAAAAGAAGATCACTGAAACCTATTTTAGCCTTACCAAGCTTTGATAAAACTTTCCAAGTTGAGGCTGATGCTAGTGGGATAGCAATTGGAGCTATACTGATCCAAGAGCAGAGACCTATATCTTATTTTAGTGAAAAGTTGAATGAAGCCAAGTGGAAGTACTCATCCTATGATAAAGAATTCTATATTGTTGCTCAATCTTTAAAGAAATGAAGGCATTACTTGTTTCCCAAAGATTTTATTTTGTATTCTGGTATTCATGCACTGCAATTAATAAAGACTTAGCCAAAGTTGAGCTAAAAGCATGTTAAGTGGGTGGAGTTCTTACAAAGTTTCACCTTTGTGATCAAGTACACAAGAGGTAAGTCAAATAAAGTTGTTGATGCTTTGAGCCGAGTAAATTTGGTTGTGCAAGAGATGAAGATTTGCATTTTGGGATTTGAAGAAATGATTGACATGTACAAGAAATATATAAATTTTAAGGAAATATATACAATTGCTCAAAATCATGTGATTTATAATAGAAGCCAATGGTTGGACTACATGATTCAAGGAGGTTTTTTGTTCAAAAACAACAAATTGTGCATTCCTAAGTATTCCATGAGAGAAAATTAGATTAAAGAAAAACATAGTGGAGGATCATCTAGAAACTTTGGATAGGACAAGACATTCGCTCAATTGAATGCTTTCTATTATTGGCCAAAACTACAAATTGATGTCAAAAAATTTGTTGAGAAATGTGGTATTTATCAACATGCCAAAGGAAGGAGCCAAAACACTCAGTTATATCAGCCATTGCCAATACCAAATAGGCCTTGGGATGCAGTCTTCATGGATTTTGTTTTAGGTTTGCCAAAAACTGAAAGAGGATATGACTCTATCTATGTTGTTGTAGATAGATTTTCGAAAAAGGCTCATTTCATTGCTTGTAGGAAGACTAATGATGCAACTCATATTGCTAATTTATTTTTCTCAAAAATTGTAATATTACATGGGCTACCTATGAGTAATGTTTCAGACATGGACACTAAGTTTGTGGGACAATTTTGGAGGACTCTATGGAGGAAGCTAGGTACAAACATCAATTTTATCTTAGCCTATCATCCACAGATCGATGGGAAAACTAAAGTGCTGAATAGGAGCTTAGGAAACATATTAAGAAGTTTGGTTTATAAGAATCCAAGATAGTGGGATTTTGCACTTGCTTAAGTTGAATTCTCTTACAATGATACTCCAAATATGAGTACATGTATGAGCCCATTTCAAATTGTTTTTTGAATTCACCCTAGAGGAGTATATGAACTCAAAAAATTAGGGAAGTACGAAATAAGGAGTGCAAAGGCTGAAGAATTTGCAAAACAAATGCAGAAATTGCAGGAAGATGTTAAGTAAAGGTTGCAAGAAAGTAGTAGTAAGTATAAAAAGAGGGCTGATGTGAAGAGAAGAGAAAAGGAATTCCAAGTTTGTGAATTAGTTATGGTTTACTTGAGGAAAGAAATATTTCTTGTAGGAACTTCTGACAAATTAAAAGTGAAAAAGATAGGACCATGTAGAATTTTGAGGAATTTTTCTGCCAATGCTTATGAGATTGAGCTGCTAGAAGGAATTGGAATATATCCTATATTTAATGTTGTAGACTTGTGCCCATATAGTGAAAAAAAAACGGAATCACAAGATGAACCTGTAGATGAGGAAGTTCGAACTCTAAATTGGGAGGAACATCTGCCAAAGCCAAAAAAGAAAGAAGTGTAAGAAGTCTTAAAGAAGAGAGTGACAAAGAACACTAGATGACAAACATATTGTCATTATCTAATAAAATGGAAGGGACAACCAATTGAATACACTAGTTGGATGACAACAACAGAGTTAAAGAAATATCAAATAAATCCTGAAGTTTTGATGAAACATTTTTTTCTTGCTTGGGAGTCTAATGCAGAAGCATAAAAATATATCGATTCACTTTGACCTGACCAGTCAAAATCATTTACCAAATAGGGTTTGTCCTCTTAATTTTATTTAATTATTTATCTGTAATAAGTTGTTAAGACTGGCAAGTTGGCAATGAACCAGTTGAATTTTTTAGCATAGGTGTTCTATAGTCCAATTAATTAGGGGTTGATTTGTTGGAGGATTCGAAGGGGATATGGTTGTAAATACCTTCGAATAAGGATAGTGCATATAGAAATAATGGGTAGGGCCTTGGGAGCACCAATATTCAATGTAATTCAGGCCATTAAGGGCAAGGGTTATCTCTGAGCTTTAGTTTTTTGCTACATAGTTGATTTAAGAAAAACCTTTGTATCTGGCATCACACTGCATTGATGAATAAATATATAAGTTTGGTTTTATGTGTTGGTTATGGATTTTGGTTGTTAGAATTTTTTGTATGTTTTTAGCCACCAATAGATTTGGCATGAGAAGGGCATAGAGGGGACTTTAAAATGCTATTGGGAGTAGTATTTTTGGAGGTTGTGTTGAGTTAATCCATTGAAGACGTGGTGATCAAACTTTGACCAAACCATCGGGGATGTAGTTTTAATAAAAAAGAAGAGGGGAATTAATTCTCTGTATGTAAAATTTACATGAGAATAAGCTTCAGCTTTTAGCTCATCTTTGTGATCAATCTTTTCTCACGTAGACTAGTTTGGTATCCGAATCTATTTCACAAATCACAAGATCTATAGAACAAGGGATCAGATCAGTCGAGGCCATGGTGGTGAGTAAGTGCCGAAAGGCACTAAGCTTTATGGTTTCATGCATAAAGTTTTAGCCTATGGTGAATGCATATTCTTTCTTGAACATGTATGCATGATTATAGAACACAGGAGAAGAAGAAGCTGGTATGATCCAAGCGTTTAAGACTATTTATTAAAAGAGGATTTTAACCTCTTGTGATCTAAAAAGGGAAATTTGGCCTTGGTAGGCCATTAAGTACCAGGTTCTATGTGTTTGGTTGTTGAATAAACAATGTAAGAACATTCATGTTAGCTTCATGTAATGCCAAAACATATGTGGCTACAATTCCAGACATATGAAGATTTGTTTTTGTTGTACCAATAACTTTTTTTACCATGCATCCTTACCTTTTCAATTTTCATTATTTTACTCTTCTTGTTATATTTTTCATCTTGAAAAGTGACAAACTGATCATCAAAAATAAAATATGCTTTAGCAATGTGCTTCGTAAATTTTTTATTTTCATTCAAAGCACTACTTGCCCAATCAGGTAATGGATTTTAAATCTCGTTGTTGATAATTTCTTGACTGCTTCTTGTTTGCATGGGACTTTTTCATTTTTCCAATTGAATCTCCTTGTCATCTCCAACAACTGATAGCTAACCGTGAATTATTTGTGCAACTTTAGTATCTTTTAGTTTTTTTTCACTTGAATACTAAGCCAAAGCATTTTTTAATATGCAAACAAAAGATTATGCAAATTTTTTGCTTATTTGTTTACGTCAAGTTTTACTATTAATAATTGCTTCTTCATCAACTTCTCTAATATTCATAGCTCTTTCTTAATTATTTCTTGCAACATTGTGACTCTTTTCAGTTTCACTTGCAACTTTTGTCAAAAGGCTCTCGCATTTTATGGAACCCAGATGTCTGACAAATAGAACTTTTGGGTCAATTTCTCACAAGCCTTCAACTTCTTTTAAATTAAAAAATGCAAAGACATGGAACACTCTACAATTTGGCTTATGTTATTCATAGTTACTCGCCGAATGGTAAATGGAAAAGAAATAAAATATTTCTTTTTTTCTATTCAAACTTAACCTGTAAATCGTAGTATTGTCTACAAACTTTGACAACAAAATACCTGTCCATAGCAACTCTTGGGAGCAACATTGTTTTACCTCGAAACCCATAAACTTGAATAATCCTATTATTTCCTCTTTATTCATGTATCCCTTTCCCCCATAGGAAAACTTGTGCTTCGTCATATATTAAATGGCCTCTCGTCTAGTTATCATGCAAATAACTTGCTTTACAAAAATATATTGAATTAGACAAAAAATTGAAATATCTTCTTGCTTCCACAATATGGGATAGTGGAACTGCATTGGTTCTTTTTCAAGATTGAAATTAGGGTTATGTGGAAACTCATCAAAAGTATGACTCAAAACGAGGGTAGTTATAAGATACATGAGAAGAACCTATTTCTTATGTACAAATGTACTTATTGAAAACACAATTCATTTGAAATAAGATCAACTGAGTCAAATACATTTTTTTTTTTTTTATATGAGTAATGAAGCACATAGAGAATGGAACTTGGCACAATGGGTTTTATTTCATGGCCCATTAAATGCACATAAAAGAAACAAAACTCTCTAAACGATTTTCTAAACAAAGTGATATATAGGGAGGAAAGATCAGAAGGAACCTTAGAAACCGATGAAGTGAACTGGTAATATTTTCAAGCCACCTTCATGTGATTCTTAAAACTATTTGCATTTGACAAATTTAATCACATATTCAAAATCGATAGCCTCAATATCCACCTAAATGTATCCAAAATCAAAGAAATGTTAGAATCTTTAGATGATAGTCTAATTGTTTTTGTTTCTAAATCAAACTTATCTCCACATAAATAAATGATTTATCTGAAATCAAACACCTCTAGAACACATGCAACATTTTCTAATTTGGTAGCCCAAATATTATCGTTGTTCTTCTCCTACACAGACATATTCACATATTGTTGATATGTAGTTGACCATTGAAATATATGATCGATAAGCACAATTGAATTAATAGTAGGAATGCAAATAACTTCCTTTCTTCCTCTGGAAACCAAATATGTAGTAAAATTTCAAAATTTTATATCAACTAGCAACACTTTCAACACATTCTTGGTATAAATCAATGATATGATAAACAAATACCACTTGTTACTATTTTTCATATGAAATAACTTTTACAAGACACTTCTGACATATAACAATTAATTATATCAAAATCTACACCTGATTTGCATTTATGACAAATAACATAAATATTTCGCATAATCTAAAAATGTCGCAATTCTCGCTAGAAAACAGTAGAAATTCCAACATGATTTCTAGAAAACTAGGTCATGAATTATCAAACAAGGCTAGTAAACTAATGAAATGTATGTGCATTGTATGTGCTAGGAGTATTTTTCACTCATGTAATTCCTAAGTTAATTTGTGATATCAAAATGCACATGTTTCTTTAAAGCTATTTAAGTAAATAAATTTCTTATAAACATGGAACCAATTCTATTTATATTACTTAAAATAATGATCACACTCTTCTTAAAAGTAACTTCACACTTGCCGCACACTTAAAATAAAATCACACTCACACTTTTCTTGAAATAAGATCACTCATACACTTGCTTTAAAATGAAATCACTCTTGCTTATAAATGAAATCACACTTACTTAAATGAAATCACTCTTTTTTTTAAATAAATTACACCTACAATAAAATCACACTATAAATGAATATGCTTCAATAGAAAGAAATATTAGTTCTGCAAATGAGAATCATATCTATATCACTACAATGTAAGGCTATTATACTCTGTCCATGTGCACTAGAAATCTCTCTTCTCCTGAACAATGAAATGATTAGATAACCTATTGCAAAATAGTTTTAAACTTATATCTAGGAATCAAAATTTAAATCATTAAATGAACTGATATAAATCTGTAGGAAATATACAATGGATTACGAACTGTAAACAAAAGGAAAACCTTTCTATCTCGAAGGGGCCTTCCTACCAGAAACGGGTAGCACTATATCTCTTTCACGAGATGATAAACCACACATTGATATTGTACAACAAGAAAATGGAACAAAACAATGTTTATATAACAAAACATAGTTTTTATAAATAAAATTCAAGTCTGTCTCAGCTACGTTGAGAGGCATATTTATAAAACCCTCACGCAATAAGTATTTCATAGTATTACACCTATGCTAATCGAAATTAGCTATAATTAACTGTAAAAAATAAAATATCATGATCATCTCATGATTTTCTATCAACGCAACAATCATGAGGTGAAAATCCTTCATATTTCTCACTTGATTTGCCTTCTATGGTGGTTGAGTTATCCTTTGACCAAGATGCTAGAGTGCCTTCTTTATCCATCTAGCTTCTGCAAATAGGAAAAAATCGGTCCCAACTAATTTCCAACTACCCATATGCCATGTTTCTCGATTGAAGCTCCACAACCTATCGAACCTTGCACTTAGCTACAGAAAGATACATCAGCTGCAGAAACATACATCAATTGCAGAATCACTATAATTCATTATCTCAGGTAGATATTAAGTTAAATCATAAATAAAAATGATATTTATGAAATAGAAAATGATTATGTACTTGCTATGCTATCAACCTTGTAAATTGGTACCCAAATTATAGTTATGAAGGTCAAAATGGGAGGAATGGAGTGAAAAAGAGTTGTCAAAAAAGGAAATTATGGGGTTCAACAGTTTTTGAAAATTGGATTACAATTTTCAAATTGTAGGATTTTATGTATTAGAGTAATCACAGATAGTGTTAATTTTTTTTTCCTTTCTCTGTTTTTGGTACATTTTACTATTCCACTTGTGAAATGTGTTTTACAAAATAAATAGCAATTTAAAAAAAACAAAGCAAATGTTTCCGTGAAATAGCAACAACATTTTGAAAACAAATCTTGAAACTCGGAAGCTCGTTACTCCATGTACAAAACAAATTAAATGTGAATCTTTTCTAATAATGAAAACTACTCTATTGATTGTCAACAATCACATCCACTACTATTGATGCCAGTTTAGAGGTAACAGAAATTACAGTCTCAATTACATGTCAATCCTTCCATTTTTCCAATAGGCCGTGTATGAAAATGATGAAACCGCACTCTATACAAAGAACACATTTTGTTTTTTTATTTCTTCTTCTTCTCCTTTCTTCTACTTCTACATAACACAATTTTGCTATTTTTCCTTTTTACCATATGCAGTATATGCCTCCCGCATTGATTACAATCACCAACAAAACTTCACCTATAACATTATTATTATTATTATTATTTATTTATGCAATTGGTAAAATTTATTATTAAATAATTTCATTTTAATTAATAGATCTTACACTAAAACAACTTTTTATATATAACATAAGTTATATAAATACTTAATTTCACAGATACATTTGTTCGTTGCATAGGCTCCACACATGCACAACCAATGCCACACAGCTAGTTCTTTATTTAGTAATGCTTTACAAATTCTCATTTACAATTGACTACTTTAAGTTTTATGACACAATATAAGCTTTCATATGGGTTTCGCGCAAGAAAAAATTTCCCACATAAAACAAGTTTTTATCTTTAGTAGGACCTGCTTAAATACTTATTTTCATTAAGTAAACAAAAGTTATATGTCTCTAAGAAAATCACTTACAAAAATTGGTTTACAATTGACCATTGCAAAACAAAATATGGAGTTTTCTGAAAATTCTTCGAAAAAAATCCCATATTTAAATGTATAATTATTATTATTTATTATTATTATAATATGTTGTTGTGCAGAGCTTTCACTCCTGACAACTTCCCCTGCATAACGAACTCTTATCCTAATTTCAAGAGAATGTAAACTCTCTACAATTGAACACTGATGTATGCCATTTTTGCTTTTGTATAAGCGTTCATAAATAAAGACAACTACAACATAATAGTCATGTTTGCTACCCGAAAAACATCCAATAGTTATCAACATAGTTACAACAAGTGTAATTGTATTAAGATTCAAATGCTAGTCATAACAAATACAATAGATACAACTTCACATGTAAAACATTATCTAAGAATTATTGAAATAATTGGTAAAAAGTTTCATTATTAGAACAAAGTAAAAATAAATGCATTTTAATTATTATTCATTACAAAACATTAGGGAATATATAAAATCCCAAAGAAAATACTCCAAAAAAATTGTTCAATTATTGTTTTCGGTATAATGATCAAGAACACAGGTCCATGTAATACGCATGCCAAACATTATCTCATAATTGTTTACATAATTAGTAAACATACAAAGAGATAAAAACAAACATTAAACAAAATTCAAATAAGTTATGATTACAGAGAAATTATTCAAGAAATAGCCTCTGTTGCATATAAAATTTATGAAAATGCTAGTACTTCAATCATAAAGCTAATTGCATTTGTTTTGATGACAACTACAATTTCAATCCTGTCAACTGTAATATCCAAAATTCATCTGCAATAGGTAACAATTGCATTCAGGAATTAGACTCTTCCATCATAACACACACATAATATTTAAATTGTAAAATGATTTCACAACAAAAACAAATGTTCCAATGTATTAAAGCACCTATAGTATGAAAAATCAGATTCTGATATTCTTTATCATTCAACTATCTCTTGCAATCAGGCTTCTTGGTAAATTCCTTCACTTTAGCTTCGATGAATTCTTTCATCGAAGCAATAGTAATGTCATGCTTAACATGTTCATTGAATATATCCTCATGAAATTCTTTTTCTTCTTTGTACAATTGCAAAACCGATGCAAAGTACTCTTAATTGACACCAACAAAAGTAATTAGTCATTTACTAATTTCATTTGCATTAAAATTAGTTATATCATCAAACTTCATTGCTTGTGATTGTTTCAAATTCTCTGAATCAACCATAATCTTCTCCTTTGTAATTAATCTAGATTCATATGTAATACACAAACTGTTTAAACCCTCAACAATCACTACCACCTTGACATACACATTTTCTCTTTCATTTTCTAGGTCTCCATACATAGAAATAATGTCTTCTAATGTTCTGATTTTCCTAGACCATGCAACTTTGATCTGCCTCATGCGATCCACATCAGGCAACCCTTATTTATCTTTTTCTAGTTCGAATGGTGAATCAAGATTCTGACTAAAAGTTAATAGGTCAATGTCCTTGAATTCCATGTCTCCCTCCAACTCACTTTTAACCAATTCGAATAAAGACCTAGTTCTCTCCTCTAAATGATGTAGATCAAAAGAAAATTGCCATGCAAATTCAATAATCTGCATTCCTTCAGATATATTATTAATGATAAATTATTTCATTGCACTCAAAATACTGACAGGTTTCTCAAATCTATTAGATGTCCATGGAGTGGAAATTGTCAATGACAACCCACTTATTTCCAGTGAAGTATTCAACAAAGGACCTGTGCTCAAAGCATATTCTAGCTCTTTTATTTTTTTCTTCAACTTTTTATTTTCTACCTATCAATGACCATACATAATTCACAATCGCTTCACCACCATCTTGATGCAATTTCATTAGCCTAGGCATTGTAACTGAAAACATATCAATGTTCAATTCTCTTTGATCAATAAACTTTATGCAAAACATTGTATTCTTTCACTCTTGAATCTCTTACCACCCCTATCATAATTTGCACTTTGTAATGTGACAAAACGATCATCAAAACTCTTCAACAATTTCCTCCATTATTCTTTAATTTTATTATAAACAAGTATTACCTCAATTGTGCAGTACAACACTATAAACTTCCATGTCCACCATTTCTTCAATTCTCTTTATTTTAGGCACACTCTTGGATCTAAATGATTCAACCATGTGCGCCCTTTCTTGAGTTACTCTATGGGGAGGCCCTTCTTCATCCTCACCACCTTATAGCCTATTGGTAACCAATTTTTCACTTCTATTAGTTCTTTTTATTTTTCTAGTGGTTGAAGTCACACCAGTACTATGTCTACAAGATTGAGATTTCTCTATAGGTTTTTCGCCTCTTTGCTTAGATATTTCTCCCATTGCGATGATATCTTTTCCAACAAATTTTCTTGAGCATCTACTAGCAGTTTTAGATCTTTTATTGATACATTATGACTTTCCTCACTCTACTCCCTACTTCTCATAAACAAGTTCCTGTAATTATTCCTCTATTAAAGCCTTTAATAGCTTCAACTTCACTTAAGTTGAAAACATCCAAAGAATTTTCAAAAGCAAGAGCATGAGTCATATTCTGCGCAGTCACATTTCCAACAATAAACAAAAAAGGAATAAATAGTATCTTCTTTTTCTA
Organism: Pinus taeda; assembly: GCA_000404065.3. NCBI lineage: Eukaryota > Viridiplantae > Streptophyta > Pinopsida > Pinales > Pinaceae > Pinus > Pinus taeda. The sequence goes on along the minus strand of APFE031356191.1, from coordinate 157,969 downwards.
TTCAAATATAGATAACCAACAATGATATTTCCTATAGACTTCAACAACATAATACGTATCTAGAACAAATATTGGCAAAAGAAATGGCATATATTCAAAACCATAAATTAGTATAACCATATTTATTTCTCTTTCCTTATATTACCCCTTGTGAAGTAAGAAAGCCTCAGCTTCTATAGATTTTCGAGAAGGATCTTGTCTAGTTAACATGCAATACACTTGCCTCACAGACACGTCCTGAATTAAGAAAAAAATTAAAGAAGTTTCATGCTTCCACAATATAGGATACCAAAATTGCATTGGTTCCTTCTGAAACTTGAATATAGGATTACATGGCAACCCATCCAACACACGCCTTGACACAAGAAGTGTTATCAGATATGGCATCATAAAGAATGCATTTTTTTGGTTAATCTATGTAGCTAAATGAATAATTCATTCGAAATGGCATAAGCCCTAATGAACATACACTTATTTTTGTATGAATCATAAAGCACATATAAAATGCATTTCGAGACACGTGATCTACTTTCTAGCCTACTACATTGGAAATGAGACAACAAAAATCCCTAAACAGTTGCCTAAATAAAGAAATATCTACAAGAGAAAGATCAGAAGGAACCCCAGGACATGCATAAATGAATTCCTGCACAATGTTAATTACACGTCCTTCTGCCTCTAGGAAACTATCTGCAATAGAAAATTCTGAATGCTTGCTCGATTCTAGTAACTTGAATAACAATTTGGACACATTGGGATTCAAAGAAACCATTATCACTCGCAACTTAATTTAACCCTTTCTGAAATCAAAATTATTTTCACACAAATAAACAATTTCTATGAAATCAAAGACCTCTGAAACACACCCATCATTCGCTAATCTGGTACTCCAAATCTTGTCACCCTTTTTCTCTTTCATTGAAAAAATCACATATTGCTCATCGTCGATCTCAGCAAGTGAGTTAACCATATCATTGTAAATATATTATTTTCCTTTCCAGCTACCCATTTTTCATTTATAGTGGGGAAAAAATTCGTTAATGAATAATGTATTCACATGCTATTTCAATTTACAATTCCCATTTTCTTCACAAACACTGACTATTACTATTACTCATGTGAAAAACCATTACATGTGATGCTCTAAATAAATAACAATTAAATATAGCAAAGCCAAGTTTTATGCATATTAATAGGAATTTTTTTTGAAACTTCAAAATAATCCTATGCATTTACTTTGCCCTTTTCTCTTGCTTCAAGATCATTGATATACATGTCATAAGAAATAGAAATTTATAGTATGCAATAATAGACATTGGCTATCGAACTAGTAAGTTCATCCACATGACCAAAAATCACCATTTTTTTGTTCATTTAGTAAAAACCTGATAGCAAAAGTGTTTGAATTGTTTTTCGCAATAGTGGAAATTGATTCAACATCATCCAAAACCCCATCAACAAATTTGTCGATACAGAAAAAAAACACTACAAACCGTTACATTCTATGATGAATTGACTTGATAGTTGCTCCCCACTACTCTATAAAACCAAACTTGTAAAAATATCAATAATTTCCACAAAATAGTCAAGTTACCTTCTATGAAGAATCAACTTGACAACTAATCCCAACTACTCTATAAAACCAAACCAAATTTGATTTACGAATAACTTGATACACTCATTTTTCACAGTATTGTACAAAAAAACTTGTAGAGTGTTATAGAGCAAACCAAAGATTGCATAGTATTGCAGAGTATTACAAAGAAAACATTGGCGAACCAAAAAACTTGCGGTATTTCCAAATGTGAATAGGAAAGTGACAAAGGTAAATCATTCTAGAAGTTTGCAGTAATGTACAATGTTTTTATTTCTGCACTACTACTATCGTTAAAGCCCAACTTTACAAATAATAACTTATGCAAGGAAAAAAAATATGAGACAATAATCCAAGCTCTTAAACGCAATTTTCAAAGAGAAAATGCCACGTGCCCAAATGTTTTCTCTATCACTCCAAATAGAGTTTTTCCCCTCCCTATATTATCTATTTCAAATAACTACAATCTTGTTTCCCTAGAAATCACCACCTAGCACTATTTCACATCTGAAACATGGTACAAAGATAAAACTAACATATAGATTTTTCATCGTCCTGATGTTCTCCCTCTGATTATATAAAATAGAGCTGCAGATAAATACAAGTCATCTTAGCATTCAATTCACCAACTAATTTCCATACACTTTCAACATAACATAAATGCACATGTACAAAACCACAAAGCAATGCTCTTACACACAACCACCTCTAGACTCAACAATGCCCTTTCGTCAATCATTGATATTTGAAACTCATATTAATAAATGCGGGTGAAAAATATCATGGGAAGGAAGCATTTTTCCTCTGCACATGCTACCTCCAAACAACACAGTGCATTGTGTGCAAAAATATTTCATGCTTTCATTGTATGCAATGATGCATCCTGCAAAATCTATTAATAATAAAACTAATACAAAATGAACTACAATTAAAATACCCCTCTCCACTTCCCTCATTCTGCATAGGTTCAGCACATGCATTTTTTCTCTGCATAACCTCCACATACACACAACCATCTCCACACAACTTCGTCCAAATGACTACTTCCACACTTAATAACTCCCTTAGTAATTGAAATTCAAAACTAATATTAATAAATGATTATACATTGTGAAATATGTCCTTAAATAAGAATTAAAAATGGGATTTGTATGTTTATTGTCTTAGTAAACTTCGCACAATTTTTTTTTTATAAATTCCGCACATGCACAACAACCTTCGTACAACTTCGTTAGTACAAATACTTCTGCACTCAATAATTCCCTTTGATAAGCCATTGACATTCAAAATCTGCACATGATACCTTCGAGCAGCTATCTTCGCACAACCACCTTCACACAACTACTTTTGTACTTTCGAAAAATGTTCTTAAAGAATAATTAAAAAAATACAAAGTGTTTCATACATTCATTTTACCACACAACAATTTTTCTTCAAAGGATTTAAAACACAGTTTTTTATCACCCCTGTCTTTGTAAAAGGCCCTAGTTCTCCCACACATACTTCGTGTTGAGAAACCTAGGGTAACTAGATAGGTTATTTCTCTTCCTTTTATAATTTATTGTGATATCTTTTTACTTTTCTTGATTATATTCTTCTTCAACTTGATTATTATTGAGTTATTATCATCAAACAACTACCAAACAATAAAGAATAATGGGACAACAGGACACAAGATATAGGCTATCATTTAGGGCCAAAACCTCTCCACTTGAGAAGAAAACCAAAAAGAATTATTCTCTTCTTATAGAATATTCAATTAATGAATTCCAAGACCTATGATCATTGACCAAGACTCCTCCAAGACCAATTCAACCTTCCTTCTTGAATTACACAACTTCTTGCAACAAACATTAACCTTCCAACAACTTTTCTAGAAAGTTTGACCTAGTAGATTCACAACTTTGAACTTGTTGCAACTACACAATTTTGAACTTGCAGCTTCATAACTTCGACGTAGAAGAAACTTCACAGCTTCAACCTTTTGGCTTCACAACTTCAACCTAGAAGCAGCTTCACATATTCGACCTAGAATCAGCGTCACAACTTCAACCTAGAAGTAGCTTCACAACTTCAACCTAGAAGCAGCTTCACAGCTTCAACCTAGAAGAAGCTTCACAGCTTCACAACTTTGATGTAGCTTCAGAATTTCATCTTGCCAAATAATTGTAGAAACCTTACCAAAAGAGAGAGAGAGAGAGAGAGAGAGAGAGAGAGAGAGACCCAAAACTTCGATCTTATTCTTCTTCTTCTTCTTCAGCCTTTTCCAGCTTCTATATTGAGGAGATCGAACTTTCTTGAGAGTATATCTAAATGAGTTCGAGTTACTTCTCATATATATCCTTTTGAGGGGTACGGATTGCTATATTTAGGCCAACTTTTCCCTTCATGTAGGCCGACTTGATATTTGTGCCATGATGAGGTCTTGGAGGGTCTTTTGACTCTAATTTGACTCAAATAAATTTTCTTTACAATATGTAACATGCCCAAATGGATCTTCAATACATGACAATGAATCAATCTACTTTATGACAAAACTATAAGCACTCAATGGGTGCTTGAACTAAAAATAAATTTCTCTTAAGCACCCATGCCTAAAGAATAACATTAATATTTTTTTTTCTCTTTTCATTAAATACGTAAAATCATGATTACATATGTCATTATTAAGACCGAACCTAGCTACATATTTCAACACTCTCTCTTAATTAGGGAGGTATTCATAATCCATAAAAGGCACTTGGACATTCTCAATATGAAGAATTCTCATAAGAAGAGTTAGATTGGTAATCCATCTGTTCAGCATCATATCAGCCAACATTGTCACATAACAAGGCCTTAACTAACAACTCTCTCTCTCCACAAGATCAGAACACAATGTTGGAAATACCAATGACTTATAGACATCATCATCATTGTCTCTAAAGGAACATACCCCACCCATGTGTTCATCAGGTATGTGCTCCAAAGCCTATCCTTATCTTGGATTCCCAGTCCTCAAAGAATATTGGTCCTCCATGACCACTCTTATCTTGGATTGTCTATCGCATCCTCAAAGAGTATCAAATGCCAGATGCTTACCCAATCCTCCATTATTTCTTCCAAATTGAAAACAATAATGATGTGTTTATCTCTCCCTCTAAACTAGGGAGGATACGTCCATTCCTATGAAGGAATGTACCCATTCCTATGAAGGAATGTACCCGTTCCTATAAAAGGAATGTACCCATGCTCCCTCTTATCCAGGAACTTGTCCAAGCTCCCTTTTAACCAAGGACTTGCTTCCAGTAACTTTTTGTTCTTGGTGGAGATCATGGGACTACCAGCGGCTTGTGGGTCTCCTTCTTTCGATGTCATGAATTTTATCTTCAACATTATGGATCCTTCATATTTTGGGACTTTTTCATAGGGAACTAGCCATCCATCACTTTCCTTCATGAACCATGTCAGTCATGTCATCCTTCCTTTCATTGGAAAGTGATCTAATAGACCATATCGAGTTTTTATTCATACAACTACCTTTTCCACATCATGCTTCCCTCGAGACATTTCATCCCACTGCATGAGTACTAGTTGTAGGTGATATCCACAACTCTCTTTTGTTAGCCCTATATCAGCCCATCCAAATATTGTTTAAAAATAAAACATTAACATCAAATGAAAATTACCTTTTGTGATGGCCCTTCATCATGACATTTTCTCATTGCAACATCAACATCCTGCATACATATTGACACATCTCCAAGATATTCAATGTCAATGATCTCCTTCCTTTCTAAACTTCATCAGTATTTATACCTTTTCCATGGAGATGCCATGGTAAATTCTTCTAGTCATTAGATGTTGATTTCCTTTTCTATGTGACCATAGTTTCACCTTTCATGATCCCTTCTCTCTTTCTTCACATATTTCTCCCCAGGAAATTCCATTCATAGTTCCTTCGTCTTTGTCAACCACCTCATACTCAAATTCCATATGAGGACATATTATGTTGATTTCATCTTTTCAACATGTGAATCATGTCCTCGTGCATATTTTCAACATAAGATATCCCTTTTCTCCGACCATGCTCATGAGGTAGAGAACTTACCCATGCCATCTACAACTATACGATGACATGGCTTAATTTATCAAACATATGCATACATACCTCTTTTCTTCTTTTGGCCATGTAGGTTTCCTTCAAAAACTTCCTTTCCTTGATTGAGATTTCTTCAACCATCTTGACATGTTGCATTCATTTTTCATCAAACCATCATTCTTCTAAATAATTAATCCCATATAAGGTGGAATACTTAGTGAGACACTTGCTTCCTCCAAGAGAGGTGAACCTTATAAAGAAGATTGCAACATAGGATATCGATTATTCTCATCCTACAAGTTATGATTCCTCATGATGTATGGTGATCTCTACACTATATGACTTTCTTCTACTTATAAGCACTATTTATACTTCTAATAAAGTTACCAAGAGCTACTTCCTACATATGATGACTGCAACATCCATGTAGATTTGTACTTCAGCTATTCTTTCAAGATTTTCTAAGTATATCATGAGTCATTGCTTCAGCGATATGATTTTAGTATGATTCCATCTTCTACTAAGATGCATCTCATCATAATTCTTCTCATATTGACTTCCATGGTGGAGCTATTTTCAACTCCCACTTCCCCTTGCTATGTATTGGAGAAACCCTAATAATAAATATCTATCCCTTTGTATTTCTTCTTAGTAGGTTCTTCCACTTCTTCAGTGATATGAACACCATTTCTTTATTTCCTCTTGTTGTACTTCTTGAATTTCAGACAATCTCTCTTGTAATTCCCATACCCTTGACATCCATAGCATTGGATTTTTGACATATTCTTTTTCCTTTTCTAAGAACCACATTTTCCTTTTCTTTTAGCCATGGCAGCAAATGTATGAACTTGTTCTCTTGATCCTACGTCACTTTCTACCTTTAATTTGGTTTCTTCAATATTATATAATGACCAAAGTTCACTAAATGTAGTATCTTCCTTCTTTCCATACATTCTTTATGTAAAGTTGACCCATGCCTCTAGTAATGCATTGAGCATTATGGTGGTCATTTCTTTATCAGACATTATTTGTCCCAACTCTTGTAGTTGGTATCTTATTTTTGATACCCTCATAAAGTATGAGGCTATTCCATATTCCTTTGATATCTTCATCTTGTATAGTTCTTGTATTAATGATATCACTTCTCCAGTAGTTCTTAAGAATAATAATTCTACTAGCTTATCATATGTTTCTTTTGATGTCTCCAATTTTAATACATAGGTTATGAGGGGATATTTGATAGATTCTATAAGGATCCTTTGATCCCTTGCTTCCCCTTTCATGAAATTTTCAAAAGATTTATCTTTTTCCTTTGGAGTTTTAGTGATTGAATCCTTAACATGATCAATGATTTCACTTTCTACAAGGATCAAGCCAGTCCTCTTCTTCCATGCAAGAAAGTTTGATGAGCCAACCAATTTGTTTCTCTCCTTGGAAAATGAAGTCATTTTGATAGATTCATATGTGGACATAAAGATACTTATTTGTAAATATACTCCTTGATGACAACATATTCAACTTTACGCCTTCTTGATTTTGATGATGATGTTGATAATAGAAGACGTCTTCCTTCAGAGAGAGGGAGATCACCTTGATTCCTTGATAATGATGAAAATGCTTCTACCTTCTCCCCTTGGATGTACAGACTTCAAGATGCTTCAATTTGTAGTCTTTATTTATTTGAGTAGAGGTAGGATCATTGACATCTTCTTCTAATTAAGGTGATGATTGAGCGAGGTTCCCAAGAATGTCTTCAAGTGTAGAATCATTCTTTGAATGAGCGAGAGCTTTGAGGTATTCTTTAGTAACTTCCTTGTTTAAGATGATGATGTAATCCTTGTCCTTGTAATGCCTTTGAGATGAGAGATCCTTATTGATGATTGATTCTCTTGATGATCTTCTAGTGTTGCAACCCTTGAGTGTCCTTTTCTAAGCTTCCTTTTTCTTGACGTGTCACAGTAGCTCTACTACCAAGTTGAAATATCTAGGGTAGCTAGATATCTAATTTACCTTAATTTGATAACTACTTGTGATATATTTTTACTTATCTTGATTAAATTCTTCTTCAACTTGATTATTATTGAGTTCTTATCATCAAACATGTACCAAACACTAAATAACAGTGAGACAAGAGGACATAAGATATAGGTTATCATCCAAGGCCAAAACCTCTCCACTTGAGAGGAAAACCCAAAATAATTCTTCTCTTCTTATAGAATCTTCAATTGACGAATTCCAAGGCATATGACCCTTGACCAAGATTCTTCTAGGACCAAATCAATCTTTGTTGTCGACCTTTTGCAACAAATGTTGACCTTCTAGCAACTTGTTCAACAACTTTTACTTGGTAGATTCATAACTTTGACCTTGATGCAGCTTCACAACTTTGACCTAGAATCAAATTCACAGGTTCAAACTTGCAGCTTCACAGCTTCGACCTAAAAGCAGCTTCATAACTGCGACCTAGAATGAACTTCACAAATTTGACCTAGAAGTAGCTTCACAAATTTGATGTAGCTTCGTATCTTTGATGCAACTTCACAATTTCATCTTTCCTAGTAAATGTAGAAACCCTAACAAAAGAGAGAGAGAGAGAGAGAGAGAGAGAGAGAGGGAGAGAGAGAGAGAGAGAGACATAAAACTTTGATCTTGTTCTTTGTCCTTTTCCAGCTCCTATCTTGAGGAGATCAAACTTACTTGAGATTGTATCCAAATGAGCTCACGTCCTTCTTATATATAAGCTTTTGAGTGGTACAAATTGTTATCTTTAGGCCAAATTGTCCCTTCATGTAGGCGAACTTGATATTTGTGCCATGATGAGGTCTTAGAGGGTCTTTTAGCTCTATTTACACTCAAATAAATTTTCTTTACAATATGTAGCATGCCCAAATCGGTCTTCAATACATAAAAATGACTCAATTGACTTTATGACAAACCTAGAAGCACTTAATGGGTGCTCGACATAAAATTAAATTTCTCTTAAGCATGAAACCAATGCCTCAAGAATAAAATAATAAATTTATTTTTCTCTTTTCATTAAATACATAATATCATGATTACATATGCCATTATGAAGACTGAACCTAGTTACATATTTCAACACTCTATCCTCTACATAGTGAACATTCTGCACAACGAACCCAATACTCACTACGCAAAGGACATCAACTCTCCCACACATACCCTATACCCTACACAAGCAAGCATAATAATATTAACTCAACATTTAGTCAACCCAGATTCACTTTACAATTATCCTTTTTCTTCACAAACACTAACTCTTGCTATTAGCTGTGTGAAAAATCATTACACACAATGCTCTGAATAAATTACGATTAAAGACAGCAAAACCAAGTTTTATAGACATTAATAGGATATTTTTTCAAAATTTTAAAAGCATCCTCTGCATTTACTTCGTACTTTGATCTCGCTTCAAGATCATTGGTATACTTGTTGTGAGAAACATAAATTTACAATATGACATAATAGACATTATCTATCGAACTAGTAAGTCCATCCACATGGTAAAAATCCAACATCTTTTTTTTGTTCATTTAGTAAAAACACCATAAAATGAGCATTTGAATAATTTTTTGTAAGAGTGGAAATGGATTCAACATCATGAAAAACCCCATCAACAAATTTGGTGATACTGCAAAAAATCACTATAAACAGTGTTTTTCTTTTTTCTTTTTTCTTCTTTGTTGCTATCTGTTTTCTTTCATTTACACCCAATAAACACCCAAGATCATGAAAATTGGAAAATTTCACCTTGAATTACAAAATATCACCACCATATTTTATCAATAATGTGCCCAAATTCCCTTTATTTTTCTGGTCAATTTTGAAAACCCATAAAGCTATCAATAATGTCGTAATCTAACGAGACCCCAATTTCACCTCAAAAAACATATCAAGCTTTAGAATGTTCAGTGCCCTAGAGATTCTTGATGCTTATAAATTAATATCCACCATAAAAACAAACAAATGATTGAAACACTCCCAGGATTGGAGTCCTACGAATTTTCTCATTGGATCACGTACAAAATTTTGTTATCTGAGTAGAATTGTAGCCTCTGTAGAAAATTCCATCAATAATAGCTACAAATAGTAAAGTACATAATGACATTAGAAAATATATAATATGCCAAAACGTATTCAAATACTCTCTGTGACAAATCAAATTGACAAGTCCCACTACTTTGTAAAACTAAACCAAATTCAATTTATGAATAACCTGACACAACAATCTCTTGCAAAATTTGACACGCATTTATGATGTAGTGAAAACCTTATTCCGCAAAAACACATTTAATTTTAAACTTTTTGATATATTTGCGAATGTGAAAATAATTTAATTACTGAAATTTAAAACTCATAAAATTATCATTGTAATAGCTACAAAATAGTAAAGTTACATTCTATGATGAATTGACTTGACTATTAATCCCCACTACTTTGTAAAACTAAACTTGTAAAACTATCAATAATTTCCACAAAATAGTAAAGTCACCTTCTATGAGGAATCAACTTGACAACTTCTCCCCACTACTCTATAAAGTGAAACCAAATTTGATTTACGAATAACTAGATACACTCATTTTTCATAGTATTGTACAAAAAAGCATGCAGAGTATTGTAGAGAAAACCAAAGCTTGCAAAGTATTATAGAGAAAAGCTTGGCGAACCAAACATTTGCAAATGTGAACAGGAAATCGATAAAGGTAAATCAATTTATAAGCTTGAAGTAATGTACAACTTGTGTATCTCTACAATATTGTTGTCGGCCAAGCCCAACTTCGCAAATAACACTTTATGTAAGGAAATAGAAGCTCAAACAATACTCTAAGCTCTTAAAATAAATTGCGAATAGAAAACACTACACACCCCATTGTTTTCTCTATCACTACAAATAGTGTTTCCCCCTCACTATACTAGCTATTTCAAATATTTGTAGTCTCATTTCCCTAGAATTCACCACCTTCCATCATTTTGCATCTAAAGCACAGTACAAAGATAAAACTTCCATCCATGTTTTTCATCATCTCGATGTTTTCCCTTTTATTGGTAGAAAATAGAGATGCAGATAAATATAAGACATCACAACACTTAATTCACCAACTAATTCTCATACACTTTCAACATAACATAAATTGCACATGTATGAAACTGCAAAGCAATGCACTTACACTCAACCACCTCTGGATTCAAATATGCCCTTTCATCTGTCATTGACATTTGAAACTAATATTAATAAACATAAGTCCCAAATATCATGAGCAGGAAGCATTGTTTCTTTGCAAATGATACCTCTGAACAACACAGTCCATTGTGTGCAAAAAACTTTCAAGCATTCATTGTATGCACTTCTGCATCCCACAAAATCTACTAATAATAAAACTAATATCAAAACAAATTTTATTTAAAGGACCCCTCTGCACTTCCCTCATTCCCCACATGAATTTTTTCTCTGCATAGACTCCGCACATGCACAATAAATCTTCGCACAACTTCGTTTGTGTTGTTTATGCTTCTCAGAGTTAATTATTGGCTGAAAACCACGCTAAGAAACCAACTCAATCAAAATTTAGGTTCAAGTTGGCCCCCAAACCAGAGGGGGTTCCCTCAAGTGTTACAAGGCTTTTTCAATGTTGTTCAATGTCACTAAACAAAAACCTATGAAGCACAATGGCAAGATCTATGATTTGTCACTGCTAAAAAATAAAGTCCTCTCTTTTTGCGATTTTATCAAAGTGCTAATGTCTAGCTCCGATAGAATAACATATCTTTAAAGAGTTTAGTAGAGGAATAGAAGCAAACTTAGATAATTAAATATTCATCCTAAATACTTAATCATTCAACAAGAATAAATGCATACATGAGAATATCTGTAACCCACATAAATATGTTTAAGAGATGACATGTGGCAATAATTTCTTCATGCAGAGGTACTAATTTAAACAAACTATTCAATTAACTAGTCTCCATAATGATGATAACTTTGTAGTGGGTTGTCAGAGAAGTTAATACCTAACTTAGCCTTTCCTAGTGATTCTATATTACCTTAAACATATGAAAAAATAGATTATGAAATCACACAGAATGACAGATGAGAAGCAAATTCTTGCATGAAATTAAAGGCATGAACCTTCAATTAAAAATTCTGCAATAGAAGTCTTTACAAAAATGGCAGGGTTTTGGCATTAAAATTCAACCCTTTTACATTCAAAATCATATAATATATAAATAATTACATTAAGATACTTGTACACAGTTTTCTATAATAAAAATGTGAACAATATACTAAAATAAAAAGAATCTCTAAAAAACTGCAAGAAAATTGCAACTATTGGAAAATATTCAGCCTCGAATTCAGGAAATGAATTCTTTGACTGGTTGTTTTTCTGCTATAGATTTGGAATGTGATCCTTTATCTTCCAAATTTTGATTCTCTTACCTAGAAATTTGTTGTTTTTTGTAGTTGTCTCACAAAAAATGCCAACTTCCCTTTAGAATAGGCAAACTTTGCCACCTTTACTAGCCAACACCCATTTCTTTGACTTCTTTTTTCTGCCAATATTTCTAATGAGTGCATAGTTTCCTTCCTTCAAATTTGTCAGAGGAAAAGTTTAAAAGAATAAAATATATTGAAGAACTCCCTGCAACTAGTTTAATAATTAAGAAATTGGTTTTTCTTCCTTTGCCTAATTCTGTAAACCACCATAACTCTCTTTATTTAACATACTTTTTCCTAATACTTTGAAGAAAATCTATCCTTCTTGAGTAACAACCAAATTAGGCCACTTACACAAATGCCTAAAAAATTGTCAATATTTAATAAGTGATTTCTCAAAGATATCGAAATTTTAAGACTAACTTCATGGAATTGTTTCTGACAAGCATTGAGAGACCTCAAAACCTATACATTTGTTGGATTATGTTGCAAGAAAAGTCTCACAAATTCCTTATTCATCTAAAAGACAGTCAAGAATAGAAGGAATCTCCTTATTATTCCACATTTTGAACATTTCAGCAATCCCCTCATACTCACTCTAAGGTGGCTTTGTGGTAGCCACCTCTAGAATTACACAACCAAGACTCCAAATATATACAACTAGATTACTTCCATTTGAACTCTTCAAGACCTCAAGATCCATCTAATATGGATTTCATTTTAAAAACAAAGGCCACGACTTTGTAGTGACATGTTTACCCATACCAAAATATGTCAACTTTCCTTGACCATTGAGATCTACCAGCAAATTGACTCCTTTGAATTCCCTATGCATAGTACTTTTGCTTTCACTATTAAGAATAGAATAAACATGTCCAAATGTCCTTCTTTCTAACAATTTTTCGTTCTTTCAATGAGATCCAAAGCTTGGATGAATGTCTAGCCTACCAGGACTCTAGGGTACTGCAGTCGACATAGAAAAATTAAGGAACTGATATTTTGGCCTATAGGAGAGGAGATTTGTTGCTCCACATCATAATAAACTTGACCCAGTAGTGATAATAGAAGTTAGTTTCTAACTTATAGAACTAAATTTAGCAGATGAGGAAGGAAATCAATCTAATTGACCCAATAAATCTTGTTTTTGAAGTCTGAAAGGTTATAATTTTCTTGCAAATACTGAAAAATAAAAAGTTTGTTGAATTATGAATGGAATATGGAATTCTACTTTCTTTGTATCAATTCCAATGAGATTGGAACCACTTAAACATCCAAACAATGCAGTAAACATTGAGATAAATAAATCAAAATTGCCATTATGGATGCAACCTAAAGAACTTTCACATCAAATGATTTTTTAAAAATCCTTGATATTCGCATAACTTAGAGAACCTTTTCTCTACGATTAGTATTCCATTAGAATCAAAATCACTTTCAATGCTTGAATAAGAGCTTGATGCCTTGGAATATCCTAGAATAAAGTGTCAAATCTTACTAGGTACCACTGGTTTTAACATGTGTTGATCGTTCTACTTGATTGTGTTACCATCTATATCAACACCTTTATTACTAATCCAGATCGGTGATTTTCATGTTTTGCATTATGATATATTCAATATTAAAACTCAATATGGATGCCCTCTATATCTTTATTAACATCTTCATGTCAATCAATATATACACTCAATTCTTATTTTTGTAGTTTCTAATGCTAAAGCCCCCCTTAATCATCTACAATATTATTTACACTACTTTCCAAGAGGGTTATTGGGAAGATCGTCACCAAAATGTAGAGAATATTGTGTTTTTTCATAGGTTGGTTGGCATGTTTAACCTCATGACCTTGAGAACCATTATATTATGTGGATATTTCTCTGGATGATTCCCTAGAAGATTATAAGACTGAGATATTTTTTGGTGAAGAAGACCTTTTGGAAGACACTAACAAAGGAGGTTGCTGTACAGGGGGTACATTGGATTAATTAGTTAAGTTATCAGCATGAGGACTTTCCTGTTTTTTTTCTTCTCTGGGATAGGTCTAGCAGGTAAACACAACCCCATACCACCAACAAGAGTTCCTAGAACTACTGATGTCCCCATGGTTGTAAGAGAAGTACCTGAATAGGGAGGCATTGTGGGCCTATTTTTCAGGCCTTGTTCAACATCTTGCTTGCTCCCTTTTTTCTCAAGAATTCTTTATGTATCCAATTCCCTCTCTCTCAAACCAATCTCTAAATCAATGATCCTCTAGAAGAAATGGTTTTATAACAATTAACATTGTGGAGATTGTCCCTACAATTTCCCACTAAAATCACTAACCCATCCAACTTTCACAACCACAATGGGGAAGGTTCTAGAATAATATAGTTCTTGAATCTGTTGATCTTCCTTATTACAGAAGGCACTCCAAAAAGTTACCTCCACACTGTAACCTCACATATCCTTTAGTTGAAGAGACGTTTTCTGCATGTCCATGCCATTCTTTCTCATTATTATACTCTATGGATTGATTAAGATTACAACATCAATGACATCTTCCATTGAATTGTTCTCCATGTTCTCAACTTCACTTATTGGTATAAAATTGAAATGTTACTTTGGTATTGAGTTGTTGTCCTCCAAACATGGTTCTATTGTTGAAGTAGACTCCAAGAAAATTTATGAGTCAGCCTTTAGATGATTTAAATTTTTTGTGAAGGTCTTAAACTTCCCTTCGAGACTATATAAACTTTCCTACTTTCTTTCCAATAATAAAACTAATCAGTGACAACATTAAAAAAAATTACTTGTATTTCCCCACTATCAAATCTAGTAGATCAAAACTAATGACTTTTCCATCTCCTTTTGCATTATTATAGCAACGAAGTTCCCATTTAGAAGTGACTCTAGCCTTTATTGCCCATCGTCCCTAATAAGGATTCCATGCTACAATAGGAATAATTCTTGCAGGAGCCTCATTTTTAGCAATTGATCCTCCGCTAGAATACATGGGAGGTCATTGATAGGAAGGGGAAAAAGTTGGACAACCATATGGATTGGAGGCAATGTTCATTCCTCTATTAATTGCTCACTTATTCCCTTAATTGTTGGGATTTGTAATTGATGAAGTGGTTGCGCAAGACTTGTGTATGAGCCAGTTCCAACTCTAGGCATATGTGAGGGCACATGTATAGCAACAGTGGGCTCATTATTTTGATAGATTCCATTCATTGGTTGAGCCTCCATGTAAAAACCTAGATCTGCAACAAAGTTATTTTGAGGATGAAGAAACTACATCATATTCCACGTATACAAGGACATCCACATGTACTTCCAATATATTCAACATTTGTTTGACCCATTGACATTTTGACTGTGGTATTTCTGGAAACCATAAACAAGATGTGGAGGGGGTTTTAGTGGTATTTGGTTTTGATGAGGGTGGGCACACAATCGACTTGGAATTTCCACGTTGCAAATATTTTTTTACTAAACCTCTAATTATGGATCCGCCCCCTTTAGTTAAAATTCAAACATGCAAAATGGTCTACAATTAAACACGAGCCATCAATTTTCAAGCATCTATCTACACTGTTGAAAAATGAGAAGAATTTATGATCATTTCACCATCCCTCTCCTTCGTTAAACACTGAATACCCTGGGGGTGGCATAATTAAGTTATGATCGTCGACGAGACCTGCCCAAATTTGCATTATTGAAAACTCCAATTCTTCCCTTCCAACGAAGACAAACATACATTAAATATGTATAATTCACATCTCATAGATGTGTCATTTTTGTTTAATGGCTATGGAAATCCCACATCGATATGGAAAGCAACAATATATATATATATATAATATATATATATATATATATATATATATATATATATATATTTATATATATATATTATATATATATATATATATTAACCCATTCCCACCCAAGGAAAATTTAAGAACTACCCTAAATTTATATGTATAAATAAATGGATGAATCCCCATGATACATAAGAAAAAATGGGAGGTGATTTTATCAATAATATAATATGTATATATATATATATTTTTTTGCCAAATCTCTTACCAAATTATATTATCTTGTAAAGTCATGGCAAATTTTTCACTAAATTATAAATATTGTAAGATCTTGGCAAATCTTTCACTGAATAACAAAACATTGTGAAGTCTTGGTGAATGTTTTTTTAAAGATGAGACCATATATGATAATAAGAAAACATATTCATTAAATTGTAATATACTAACATACATATTTGGAAAAAAGAAACATAATTTTCTCTTCCTACAAACAATGTTGCAAGTTTCATTGGCCATGTTTGTCAAGGTTCTTACTATACACTCTTTCATATTATTCCAATAGTTTTGATAATATTTCACAACAAAGTTCTTGTAGGTGTTGATATTGACCACCAGTTCTATCAAAGTAGGAGAGATTAATCTTTTATCTACTAGTTTTTTCAAGCTACCATTTTTTTCAAGCTATCAAATTTATTTCTTATTCCATAGACTCCAACTCAGAGATAATAATAATAATAAAAAAAACATCAAGTTTGTTTACCCCAACACACCAACAAGTAGCAAGCCCCAACTATATAATATAAGAAATTAGTAGGTATCCCAAAGGCCTGAAGGGGATCTAATGGAAAGAAGTGACCATTGTTAGAAGCCTTCCAATCAATATATAAATATATAATTGTAGACTTATTATTATTTTAATTGGAAATCTTCAATTAAATAATATAATTTACTTATGTCTCTCCCAATCTAAATTGCTTATTAGCATAATTCACTCCCTTCATACATCTTGCATTTTTTAGCAACGTTCTAAACTGTGGATTAATTTCCTTTTTGGTGCACAATCTACACATTTTAGGACAATATCGTGTAATGGCCCAACCCCTACAGACCATTATGACAAACTAAGAATAACAGAGAAGATGAAAGGTTGTACAAACCAAAATATTTTTCAAACAACTAATCCAACATCAGTACCTTAACTTTTTCATGAAGATATCATATTGAGAATGTTTGAAAATGGTGGGAAATCTAGGCAATGACTATGTCTCTTCTACAAGGGTGATACAGAAAGAGTGATATGGTTTCACTGTTTTGAATTTATTTTTTGTTAAATCAGAAAAACCAATATTAATGGAGATACTTCTATTTTTTACTAAATTTTGTGAAGTGACTAAATATAGCTTTAACAATTCACCTTAAGATGTTTTTTACAATATAATTTCCTATGTCTATTTAATATCTTCATTATCATAAAAACCAACCTATATCCATCTTAACTCCACATCTACCACCCTTAGAGGGATGAAATCCTTTAAATAGACTATGGTCACATGAATACTATGGCTTTACCATGGGTCAATACCATGGGTTATCATAAACCTGGAGCTTAAAAACTAATATTAGTAATTTATAAAAATTAATAAATTAATAATTGATTTTTTATTTTATTTTTATTTTAACAAGTTAAAATATTGAAGTGACATTAAATACAGGATCCATTTTTTACTCTTTGATCTACCAAGCACGAAGAGGGATAAAATATTGTTTTTCACTTATGCTTATTTGCATATCACAATATTTGATCCCTCGTGGCAGTAGTAGATTTCAGAGTAAAGTATGGATCTATAATTGATTTAATTTCCCCCCACCCCCCCCCTTGAATAGGTTAAATTCCACGTGAATCCATATGTCATACCCATATTGCATAATTTTATTAAATCTAAATTAGGTTAATATATGTTTTTTTGCATGGTATTTAATAATAAAATTAATTTGGCCTTCATAATATTTGGCCCATAGTATCTTGCCCATAGCTTCACTTAAATATAGGACATTTTTTGAGTGTTCATAAATATACGGTGACTTATGGAGTAAATATAAAAAAAATGTTTTATTTATTTACTATACTTCGTTCATTTATATTTTTATTAATTTACCATACCTCTTTTATAATTGTATTTGGCCCATAGGATTCAATTAAATAAAACCTCTTTTTTGAGCCTTCTTAAATAGAAAGAGGGTTATGGACTAAATATCAAAAGAGATTTTATTTATTTACCATACCTCTAGTTTATTTATATTTTT